>CAJGYM010000097.1:0-273739 GCA_904845305.1 Caenorhabditis auriculariae
TAGGGATCATTTTACTCCTTTACCTATAGTGACCGCTCTGGGTTTGTCAAGTAGCTCTTGATATCTATTTTTGCATTTTCAAGTAATTTAATCAGAGTCGTTTAAAATTAGGTAAAACAGTACAAAAAGGCTGGGTTCGAAAGTTTATTGGAAGTCATGCCAAAAGACAGACTTCCACTTTTAGAAAAAATCGAGAGCTTTTCGGTGTCAGAAAAGTTCTTTCGGCGTTTATGGACCCTGCTCCTCGACTTGTCCCTTTGCACCGTTCTTCTTGATATCCTCTTCCGAGACCGACTTCAAATTCGACGGAATCGATACTTTGCTTTTGGAGCCCTCTGAAACTCGTCACGTCAGCCTCACTTTACGGCTCTCCACTCTACCTTCAGAGCTTTTTTTCTTCTTTCCCTTCGAGCTAGACTTCACAGGCGTGTTTTTTTTGTTCTGCAATGCACTGGTAGATTTCAACTTTTGAAGTGGTCAATTGAGAGATAAAAAATCTTTTTTTACCTTTCCCAGCAAAAACACGGCGATGACTGCGATGATAAGGATTACAATGAGGACGCTCTCGAAGCCGACCAAGGCTAAAGACGTCGTCTTCGACATGACTAAATAAAATCATTTCATGAAGAATGATTTTAGAGCCTACAGCATTTAGACTCATCGCTACTCTCCATGGCACCAGCTGTGTTGTTTCCTGGGCAGTTGTTACCATTCCCATTCGGATTTTGTCCTTTCACTGCTTGACACTCTTTTATCGCCTGAATCAAAATCTGGATAATAGCAGCGGAGAAAGCCTCTCACCTGCTGTTCGAGCTCCGTCAACTTGGCGAGAACGGTTGGATCCGGTGTCCCAACGACTTTGAAAACACTGCCGGGCGAGCAGAACTCTTGCGGTTCAGCGAAGTCGATCCTTTTCAGATTCATAAAGGACCTATCGTCTGTTTTCACATTGTTCAATATTATCGCGGGCCCTAAGACGCGATTTCAGACAGCTAGCAAAACCCTATAGGGGATATAAGAACCTTTCCGTTTGTGATGGAGCTTTTTCAATTCCAGACATCGACACCATAGACGAAAAAAATCTTCTAAGTGAAGGGTGGCGGCTGATTTGAGATTTGTCAGGAACGCGAATATTTCGGATGATTTATCAGGCTTCGCGGCGTAAATCATCTCTTCTGTGCAGCCCGCTTTCTCACAAGGCTGCGGGATAACGGTCGACTTTTCTCTAGCCAGAATCGGGAGAGCGCAGCAGCCACCTGAAACCAAAAATTCATAAGAACTGAACAACTATTCAATTTAGCCGATTCAGGGCTAGCTTGAGACATGAAGACGCGTCTGCGTTTTCCACCAATCAGGCACTCTTTTTTCTTCGTGTCAGAACCCTTTTTCGATGGCTCAAGCCTTCCGTGAATCAAATATACGCTAAGAAAACGAAGTGAATGAGAAAATCACTATTTGCTGCAACTGCCGAAGGAAAGTCGTGGCACATCAGGACGGTGAGGGCAATCAGCCATGCCGGCGCTGAATCAAGCAAGTTGATGGACTATTTCTCATTTTGTCACAAATTCAAAATCTTTGCAGTTCAATAAAAAAAGAATAGCCAAAAATTATGTGAGAAAAGAACGTTGCTGCTTTTGCTTCTTGACTCTTGACAAGCTAGTGCGAAGCTTTTTTCGATAATTTCAAGTGGAGATCCGAAAAAATACCTTTCGAATTCATTTCCAGCGGTCGACGATCCCAGTCGGCGGTAGATTTTGGATATGAGCTCTCGCATTCGTGTCAAATCACGTTAGTTTCATTGAACGTGAGTTTATTTCTCCTTTTTATGAAAATAATGACGTGTTAGAAGTGATTCCGCGAAATTCAGAAGAGCCGTCAGATAGTGAAAATGATAACTACTTTTTGGAGAGTCAGAGATAATTTTGCAAGTTGCCTTCAAAGAAGATCCCCTCCTGAATCATGGAATAATGGAAGACTTTTTTGGCGGTTTGCGAAACTGGCGTCGACCAAGAACGACGGGTAGATCGTCACGTCCTTCAGTATTGGAAGACTTTAGAGAATTCCGACGTTCAGCTGCGTCTCCATGTGGGAACAGTACGGCGCTCAGTTGGTCCAGAACATGGATTATCGAGTTCTAACAAGTTTTTTCCATTTTTTATCTTCTTTCAATCTACCTACAGATTCTCTAGATTCCCCCTCTGATGAAAATGATAAGGTCATTTCCAGATACTGTTCTCCAGGTTTTGATTCAGGCGATAAAAGAGTGTGAAGAGCTCAAAAGGAAAAGTGTTCCGAACGAGAATAATCACTGCTGTCCAATTTGCAACTTAATTTTTTTTCTTTGCTCTGGATAAGTATTTTTTGGAAGTCTTGAAAAATTAAAGAAGTAGAATTCAATAAAACAGGTTTTCTTTTAGGGAAAAACAGTACAAAGAGGCTGGGATCAAAAGTTTATTGATAGTCATGTCGAAATACCGACTTTTCGAAAAAAAAAAAGGATAGCTTTTCGCTAGAGGCTGAGGGAATTTTGAAGACTTCTCGGGGTGCCTTGATGGATCTGTTGCCTTTTACGATCCCTGCATTTCTTTCCGTAATTTTTCATATCTTTCCTGCAACGCATTATTAGAAGTTTTGAAGTGATTGATTAAAAAGAAAGAGAAAAAATAAATATTTTTCACTTGGCTGAGCAAAAACAAGGCGATGACTGCGATGATCAGGACTATTATGATCACGCTCTCGACCCCGAGCAACATCAATGACAACTTTCTCGACATGACTGAAAAAAAATCGAGTCATGAATAAGGACTATGGAGCCTACAGCCTTCAGATTCCTCGTTTTTAGCTTGCCCTCTGGCACCAGCTGAGCTGTAGCTATTAGAGTTTTGAATATTCTCATTCGGACAGTTTGAGTTGCAAATTGGACAGCTTTGATTATTCTCGTTCGGAACATGTTTCCCTTTGAGTTCTTCACACTCTTTTATCGCCTGAATCAAAATCTGGAGAACAGTATTTGAAAAGCCTCTCACCTGCTTTTCGAGCGCCGTCAACTTGGCGAGAACGGTTGGATCCGGTGTTCCAACGACTTTGAAAACACTGCCGGGCGAGCAGAACTCTTGCGGTTCAGCGAAGTCGATCCTTTTCAGATTCATAAAGGACCTATCGTCTGTTTTCACATTGTTCAATATTATCGCGGGCCCTAAGACGCGATTTCAGACAGCTAGCAAAACCCTATAGGGGATATAAGAACCTTTCCGTTTGTGATGGAGCTTTTCAATTCCAGACATCGACACCATAGACGAAAAATCTTCTAAGTGAAGGGTGGCGGCTGATTTGAGATTTGTCAGGAACGCGAATATTTCGGATGATTTATCAGGCTTCGCGGCGTAAATCATCTCTTCTGTGCAGCCCGCTTTCTCACAAGGCTGCGGGATAACGGTCGACTTTTCTCTAGCCAGAATCGGGAGAGCGCAGCAGCCACCTGAAACCAAAAATTCATAAGAACTGAACAACTATACAGTATAGCCGATTCAGGACTAGCTTGGGACGTGAAGACCCCTGCGTTTTCCACCAATCAGGCACTCTTTTTTCTTTGTGACAGAACCCTTTTTCGATGGCTCAAGCCTTCCGTGAATCAACTATACGCTAAGAAAACGAAGTGAAAAAGAAAATCACCGTTTGCTGCAACTGCGGAAGGAAAGACGTGGCACATCAGGACGGCGAGGGCAATCAGCCATGCCGGCGCTGAATCAACAAAGTTGATGGACTCGATTATTTCGCATTTTGTCAGAAATTCAAAAAAATTGCAGTCCACAAAAAAAAATAGCCAAAAAGTATGTGAAAAAAGAACATTGCTGCTTTTGCTTCTTGACTCTTGACAAGCTAGTGCGAAGCTTTTTTTCGATAATTTCAAGTGGAGATCCGAAAAAAATACCTTTCGAATTCATTTCCAGCGGTCGACGATCCCAGTCGGCGGTAGATGTTGGTTATGAGCTCTCGCATTCGTGTCAAATCACGTTAGTTTCATTGAACGTGAGTTTATTTCTCCTTTTTATGAAAATAATGACGTGTTAGAAGTGATTCCGCGAAATTCAGAAGAACCGTCAGAAAATGGAAAAGATAACTACTTTTGGAGAGTCAGAGATAATTTTGCGACATAAACCATCGAATTTCAACAAGTTCACGATTAGTTTCAAGTTTTTCATCGTTTTTCAATCAACCTACAGGTTCCCTAGTATATTCTTCCGGTCATAAATATCAGGCGGTCAAGAACTCCTTGTACTCTGTACATTTATATTCTTACTTTCATTGAATTTGCTCTTGCAAAAGATCAAAAACTGTACGAAGCTTGGCCTTTCTCTGAACGTCAAGCTAACACATCAATTTGAAGTCAGACAATCAACAGGCTTATCTAACCCGAAAAGAAAAGAAAGTGATAATGAGGGAGATTGACGGGTCGACGAGCCCCTGAAAAACTCTTTGTCCCCCTCTTTGGAGTCAGAAGCACTACATTTTTCGATGACGACGTGGACGGCGGCGGCGTCGATCTTCTGGCTGACGATGACGTTCATCTCCAACGGCGTCGTTTCTTCTCCGAAGCCGTCTGAACATATTCGGCGCCAGAAAGTGAGCGATTTTGAGACTAAACGTGGAGACTTAGACGGATTTCACTGTGCTTTTTTTAAAGAGAGTTAATAGAAACATTTTCCGAAGTTTGAAACGACAGAGTGGTCCCTAGAAGGGCAACCTTACGGGAACTCAGAGGTATCTCCGTAGGGACCACCTTACTCTCCCCTATAGGGGGAACAAAAGCTTGTAAAAGTGGCCACTCAAGGGGTATTAGTTAGTTGCCATTCTCGGGGTACTGTCATTTATCGTTAAAATCTTATGAGAAGAAGCATTGTCATGCTAGAAACTTCCTAAAAATTAAAACAACCCTGTAGGGACCACTAGGGCTTAGAGTCTGACCCTAACCACCTATAGAAACCATCTTTTACCACTCTGAGGAGTATGGGGGCTGTTTTTCGCAGGAACCATTCAGGAAATCCTAAAAGTCTTTAATCAGAAAAATATATTTCCAAGCTGTGAACTTTTCGAACAATTTTTCTGACTTGTCTGCTCTCTCTCTCTCTTCTTCTACAGTGAGGAGGTTATAAAAATATGAAAAAGTGGCTGAGAGAGAAGAGGATGTAGAGAAACCAGGCTTTTCAAAGTTATGGGAGCGTGGTAAACATGAAAACTCATCAAGAATTTGATCATTATAAAAGCTGTTCAGGACCGGATTCTGGACGGTTTGAAGCTGCAGAACCGGTCTCACGTCGTCAGGACCTACGAATCGCTGATTTTCGCCGACGACGACCCCGTTCAAGTTGAGAACTTCCTCCTCAACATCAATCCGATCCGTGGGACTCCCTTTCTTATAACGTATATTCAAGTATCTTCAGAATCACTGTGCGAAACGCCCCAAATGCTGGTCAAAGACTGCTTCCGATTTGTCGTCGACCAACGGAAGAAATTGGTTTCGGCAGAGTTGCTCCTAACGTAGGTTTTCTGAAGAATTTGGACAATAAGAAACAAAAAAAAAAGTGAAAACAACAAGATACTGGAATAAAATCTGCTTGTGACTTACAATTAAGCATTTAGCGATGGCGCGTAAGCCGTTTCAGGTCTGGCGCTGAATTATATACCTTTATATGACCTTCAGAAAGCCACGCGTAATGGGTTAATTATATATGCGAGTTTTTGTTTTTTTCCTCGAAATATAGTCCGTTTTTCGTTACTTGAAAGGGACTTCTCTGGGCCCTCCTAATCTCTCCACTACCCTCTCAGGTTAACGTGCTTTCATCTTTCTCTGACCTTGCTGATGATGGAAAGAGAGACGCAGACACTCGAAAACATTCCAGTCGCCGCGAACCGGTTATACTAAAAAAAAACTTATAGTAAAGTTCAGAATCCGACCCGAGATCCGTGGAGAAAACGTGACCATCACCCTCTTCGAGGTACACGAGTTCTTCGGCGACCTGACGTTCATCCATCGATTCGACGTCTCTCAAAATTCTGAAGACCCGGTTCGAGTTTACGTCGACGTCTTCGACGACTTCAGCGATCATCCGACGAGACGGCCGAAAATTTGTCTTTTCAAGGTACTGATATATTTGATTCGTCAGCACCCGAAAAAGTCTGAGTTTAATATAAATTGGCTTTTTCTTGACCTTTAGAAAGGGTCAAAGTTTGTTTTCTTATAGATCATCTAACACGGGAGATCCTTTCCGTTTTCGGCCTTGAAATTGCAGAAAATACGCTCAAATACGCTCTGAAGGTATAGAAGATCCCTCGGACGTTGGTTACGAAAACCAGAATCGCTCCGGACGTTTCTGAGCAATTCTAGGGATCACTCAAGTGCTGACGCTTTTAAAGTGGTCGCTAGAAATGCCCCGACTCGTCCGATTCGTGTTACCAAGGCCCGGGCCCTAAGAAATAGACCTAACAAGGAGGTAATTTTACCTTGCGGCTTGGAATTTGCTGAAAATTCGCTCAAACGGACTCTGAAGGTTTAAACGAAGGTCCATCATAGTCGGTACCAGGTCCAACTTCTAGTATTTAAGATAAATTTTTTAATTCGGAAAACATAGCTTAAAAATCCATACTTCCAAAGTTTGAAAAAAATCATGTCTCTGAAACCAGAATTTGGACTAGGTACAGACTTTGACGGATCTCCATCTAGACCTTCAGAGAGTGTTTGAGCGACTTTGTAGAAAATCCCAAGCCGCAAAGTGAATGACCTCCCTTGTAAAGAAAGGACTGGAAATCCTGGAACTGATTTCAGCTCGAAGTGACCATCGACGATGAAAGAGTCTCTCTGAACCGAGTGCTCGCCGAATTTCCAACCTTACACCTGACAGCCGCGGTGAACAACGAAGATCCGGTCCATGGAAATCAGCCGATTTGTGATCCGAAGTTGGAGTGTTGCGTCGTCCCTTTCTACGTCAACTTCACAGAACTCGGTGAGAAATATTTTGTCCAAAAGTTCAAATTTTTATCTGATTGAAACGTTCTCTGCTCTTATCAAGTAGAAAGGCTATTAGTGATAACAAAACTTTAATCAGTAGTGTTCCAAATAGAGCCCAACTAGGCCTGGAGAGACCCCATAGAAGCTATGTTTTTCTACCTTTCGAGACAGTGTGGAAAAACAAGAGGTTCAGACGCCTATGTTTCTAATTATGTTCCAAGCTAGGGATTTCTTTCTATAAAAGCCGAGGTCTTCGACTTTTTGGGATATTTTGTCTTAAGCTAGCAGTGAATGAACTATAAATCGAAATTCACAGGCTGGGACGACTGGATCATCTCGCCGCCGGGCTTCTACGCCAACTACTGCGCAGGGCCGTGCAAGCGGGACATCGACGACATCTACCAGCGGATTATGGGTGACGCCTACAGTAACCACTCGGCGATACAAATCCCGAAGCCGAAGTGTGCCCCCGCCGAGTATGGGAGCCTGGAGATCGTCTACGCGGTCAGCGACCGCGACATCCGAAAGACGCGGCTTCACGGAATGCGAGTACTGTCGTGCAGCTGCTCATCGTAGGGTGATCGAGTGATAAGGGAACGGCTGTACAAACAAAGTGGTCATCTATCTTATTAACATTCATTTTCTGTGATAAACTCCAACAATTAACGAGAGCAAACAATTAACAATAAAACAGTAACAATAAAACAAGATCTATTTGTTTTTCCTTCCCACCTTCCTCTTGGCTTTCAGCACTTTGCGGACATTCTGAAAAGGTGAAATTGAGAAAATCAAGTAACTTTTTGGATATTTACCTGTCTGGCAGCTTTGTCTCGAAGAGGAACATAGGCGTAGGGCTGAAGTGCAGCTCCGGTCTTTTTCTGCGGCTTTTTGTCGTGACTTCGCTTCTTGTACGACCTGACCGTCGAGCCGACTTGGGAGGCCGAAGTGTCGCGGTAGATTCCTTTGCCTCCGAATGTTCTGGAGGTCGTCGCTCGGCTCACTGTTGTCTTTTTCTCGTCATCGTCCTGAAAAAGGGATAAAAGTCCGCAAAAATTGAAAAAGGAACAAGATATCGATATCACAGACAAGAAAGGCCTTTTTTGAAAATTGACAAATGTTACTTGATTTTTAAAATGGTTGTAATAGTGCATTACTTGAACTTTATTCTTCATTTATTTCTTTTTGAATTTTATTCTTTATTTTGTTTATATAAAAAAACTCAAATTTAAAAATCAATATACATTGAATTTACCTATAGAGGCTAGTTGAACTGCTAAAACTTCCGATTTCCCTTTTTGTAAATAAATTAGAAACCTTTTTTCTAATCTAAAAATTTTTTTGAGTTCACTTAGCTACTTTTTATTCAAAAGTTTGACAATCGAATCGAATTTTTAAAAAATTACTGAATCTTTTTAAGACCAATAAAAATACGAACCAATCCATCAATATCATCATCGTCGTCGTTGCTGTCGAAATCGCTGCCTTCCCTTTGTCTTTTCCCTTTTTTCGGCATTTCATCGTCGTCCAGCTCGTCGAGGCCGTTCTTCCGCTTCCGGTTATTCTTCTTCTCTTCCATTTCTGAAAAAATTTGAACACTGTGGAGAAAAGTTCTGAACGGAATTAAACCATCATCAAGGATGATAAGTTTTCCGTCTTTGGTGAACTTGAACCCGCTCTCGTTCTTCGCCTTGCGCTCTTGCATCTTCTTCTTTTTCTTCTCAAGCAGGGCAGGATCCGTTGTGGTGACCTGAAATGAAGTTATTTTCAGAAAACGAGTTGCAAAAAGCGGAAAGACGGTCTTTACTCTTTCCAAATATGGATGAGAAGTTTTTTTTCTATCAAGGACTTCAAAAAATACCCATTAAGGCCACGGAAGTGGTGTCTGACTTCTTTATGGAACAAAAATCATTTTAAATAATCCTAAAAGTTGCAAAAAGCTTCGTAATATAAATGTGAGCCAATAAATCTTCTTTTTCTTTCGAGAAAGAAAAAAAAATACTACTTTAGAAAGTTTTTTTGGCTTCTATATGTGGACCATTTTAACCCCAACCTTTCTCAATATTACGAAAAGGCCCGGAATTCAACTATTCTTTTTAAAATCATGAGGTTCCTTTTTAAATTTATCACTCAGTTTTTCCTGTACCTTATTGATGAGGTGGGAGGAATCGAGGAGATCCATCACGTCGCCCTCCATGTCATCACGTAGCCACACCGACCCGACCCGACTTCTCTGCATCAACTTTTCCTCGGCGTCGCTCTCGTTCTCGTCGTCGCTGTCCTCCAGAAGCTCCAAAATCGTGTCGGCTCCAGCCGTCCGGCCACTGATATGCGATCCGCTGATCATGCTTTGATCATCTAGAAATTCTCATATTGTTTTTAAAATGCATGAAATTTCCTAGGAGAGCTCTTTGATATTGTCAAGTTGATTTGGAAAGTTCTTAAGATTTAAAACTAAGTTTTCCTTATTTTTCCCCAAACTCACCTTCATCAGAGTCCTTCTCGTTGTTCCCAGCAGCCTTTCGTTCCTTCCTTCGACGCATCTTGTCGATATTCTTGATTTGCTTTATCCAATCGGGTTTTTTCGTATATTTCTCCAAGATATTGACGCCAAACTTCTCGACGAGCACTTCGAGCAACAGTCGGTTCGCTTTCCTCACCTGTAAACAAGGCGAAAATGGGAAAATCATTTACAACTGGAAAATCGTTTTTTTAAAGTGTTCGATTAGTTTTTAACATTTTTCCGTGATCTACTTTTTGGTTGATTGGTCAATATCAATTTACCAGCTATTTTTGCGAACTCTTTTGACCAATTTGAACTTTTCTCTACTTTGGATTCCGAAAAATAAAGGCCATAATGAACAAATTTCCCGTTTCAAGCTCTTTTTCAAAATTATTTTTTTACAATCAAAAATCAAATTCTTTTTCATAATCCTTACCTTAACAGTAATGTCACAAGTGAGCTGTCCCTCGAAAACGGTCGTCAAAATCTGCTCGCGGTACTGATGGAGGGCGTATTCGGGAAGTTTCTGGACGAGAACGCGCATCAGACGAATCGCCAGGATTCTGACGGGGGCCCGGCCGTCGGAGATCCACGCGCTGGCGTGAGAAACGACGCGTGACGTCAGGGTAGCGTTGAGAACCTTCAAGATCAAGATATGAATACAGAGCAACGTTTGAATAAATTGAATAAAAACCCTGTTTAAACATTTTTGAAGTGATACCACACCCGAGAAAAGCAAATTTAAGAGTTCTAAGTGAACTTTCAGAAATTTTTTTTTCCTCGGCTCCCTCACGCACCTTGATTTGCTTCTGAGTCAAAATGTTCAAGGCGACCAGAGCCGACCGGGCAACGTTCAGTTCAATCGACCCGTGGTTTTTTCCCTCCTTCGGATTGGTCATCTCGAAAATGTGCGAGAAAATGATGTTCAGCACGTTCGATGGCGATTCCCTTAAAAAAACCTCATTTGAAAGATGCAAAGACCCTTAAGTGAGTTACTGAACAAATTTTTGCGCTTTTTTACTTTTAGTCATAATTTTCCTTTTTGAGGTGAATTAAAGATAGAGGCCATACTGACTGGGAATCCAAAAGCGGAGTGATTTTTTCTTAGAACAGTTTTTTGCCTCTCCGAGGTATTCTGAGAGTTTTTTCAACTTTTGAAACTCACGAGTCTTCAGCTCCCAGTTCGATCATCTTGGCGGAAAGAAACTGAAGGCATTTGCTTGCGTTTTGCCTCGTGTGAGTGTTGTTTTCCTGGATTTCAGAGTATTTTCTGATCTTCTACGAATAAAACCTTGTCAAGAAGAAGGATCACGGAGTCGATGATTTTCTCCGCAAAACTTCTCAAACCAGACAGATTTTCGAATTTGTCGCACAACATATGGATACAGGAGCACTGGAAAAGGGAGAATAAGTGATAATTACCATTTTTGATAAAAAAATTTTTTTGGTTAATTATTGTTTATTACATTCTTTTTGGGCGTTAGTGAAGCTTAATATCAATGGAGAAGAGCTGCGAAGTAGTTTGTTTTTGAATTGAGAAGGTTTCATTTAAGAAAATTTTTTCCATTCGATCTTGAACCTTCGATCTATTTGAAGTTTGGATCCTTCTTTTCCTTCTAAGATTGTCCCTGTATCAACTTCTTCCCATAAGGGATGACTAAAATATTTACATAAGAGGCTCTGGAGGGCGGATTAACGGCGTTGAGCGGCTTCATGACGACGTTTTCAATGTAATCTTGCCGGGATTCGATGAGGACCTCGATTTCCGACGAAGATCTTTAGAAAGGTAAGGATTGGTTCATGAAAATGCTAGGTTCAAAGACCTTCTCTGAAGGATCTCTTCGAGAATTCTATAGGCCTTTTTCTGGTATCCATTCGTGTCCGTTGAGTCGAACCATTGTCGGATTGCGTCCAGGATTTTACTTATCGCTTGGGTGTCCACACTACGCGTTAACGCGCACAGAATATCAAGAACGCGGTTCTAAAAACATAAAATTAAATATGACCCTTTGAAACATTTACAAACTTGTTTCTGAGCGGTTTCCGGGGTCGACTCTCCGTTTTCCTGAGATTTCAAAATGGCGCTGTCGACAAAACTGTCCAATAAATCTTGAGGGGCCACTTCAGCGTAAACTCGGATCGTTTCAAGGACAGACAATCTGAAGAGAGAAGATTGAATATGGGCTCTCAAACTTTTTTTTGTAAGTGGGAAGCTTTATGTTAGTGGGAGCACAGGGAAACAGATAAATGAAGACTATCTCGTTTCACTGGCATCTCTTCTTTGCGCTTGTTCTATTCAGAATCATTACCGGCCAAGTTCATGATTACAAAAGAAAAAGGTGACTGAAGAGACGCCATACAACGAAAACGTTCCCATTTTGGTATCCCTTCAGATAACATTGATCTACCACTTTCACAAATTTTTCATCTCTACTTTGCGCCTAATCTTTTTTTAATATTTTTTCTCGATGTTTTCCAAGTTCTCGAGATATTCAAAAGATGAAATTAGCTAAAGAGACGTCAGACAACGGAATCTCTCCGACTTCTCTGTTGTCTCTTCATATACCACTGATCTACCATATCCGCACATGTTTGAACTGCTTTTTTAAAGTTTTCCGCAGTACCTGACGCCTTTATCATCATACTCCTCAGCTTGACTGCCGGCCGTGTACATATTGAACAGCATGGGCATGTAGTTCTTGGCAAATCTGCCCATAACCTGGAAAACTCCTTATTTTCTACGGGAAATCGCGGAAAATCTCACTTCACTGCGCTCCGGGGGAGCGTCCGGCTGAATGGAGAATCTCAAAGCTCTTCTTATTGAAGCCAAGACGGTCATTCGCAAATCCTTGCGTTCCCGAAGAGCTGCTCCAAGGATCTGTAATTTAGAAAAAGGGTGAGATTGCAGTTTTATCGGTGAAAACCGGGGCAATATCGGGGAAAGAAGTTTCCAGGTCGCTCGGTGATTCACAGAAAGACTGCAAAAGTTCCCAAAGCTGGAATTGGAAGGTCGTGTAGACGCGTTGCAGCGGACCGTGCAGTGTGTTCAACCTCCTAAAAATCGAAAACTCCAAGTTTTTTTTTTTGTCATTTTTGCGTTTCAAAGCTTGTTGTGTATACCTAGAAGCTGAAAATCGCTCATTCTTTATTTCACTATAAAAATTTATAAAAAAACGCTCCTTTAAACACCTGAAGAGACTTTTGAAGAGATTCTATTCTTTGTAAACTATAAGACCGATTATTAAACAAAATAAAAAAAAGTAATACCGACTTGTAAATCTTGACAGCGACCGGCAAAAACGTCGAAATGAACAACGACAACGGGGCGTTGTGGATATTGACGCGAAGAATGGGCAGAAGCCAGGATCGTGAGAATTCCGACGAAAGAACGGCGGCGTCGGCGTCGACTTCCAGCGGAATCGCGTTCAGTACCGGGCCGACTCCCACGTGACGAACGGCCGAGCCGATTGTCTTGAAAATGCGAAACATTAACAGTTTTTAAAAAAAATAATCGTCGGTCCCGAGGGTCCCACGGTTTTTGAAGTTAAATGATTAAAATTTGGTCATAAGAATTTTTTTCAATAACTTGATCCTCGATTCAGAATTTTTTTAAACAATTTTTTTGACGGCTTGACTCGGCTTACATGCAGCTCTGGTTTTAAATTTTTTTTAATTTAATGGAAAAGTTTGGCCAACAAAAAAGTGGTGAAAAAAAAAATCTCTGATAAAAAGAGGTCGAAAAAATAATGATAAACTCACAAAATCGAGCTCCGGACGGCAGAAACACTCGTCACTCTGCCTCAACTGAGCCAAAGAGACCATCGATTTGGTGAACTCGGGCCCTTGCAGTGCTTCTCCGCAAACTTCGTACAACTTCATTTGAGTTCTATAAAATTCCTTGTGCAAAATCTTCAGCAATTGGTGAAAACCTGAGGATGAATTTCCAAACAGCCGCCGATTTCATTGTGATTGAGGCGTCCAAGAGGCTAAGAAGGTACTTCCCGCAGTCGCCATCGTCCTTCACACAGTTTTCAACAATTCTTGTCAGAACCTTGATTTTGAATTGAGGACTAAAATCTTGAAAATGCTCAACTTGATAAGTAATCTGGGCCAATTGATCATTTCCGCTGTCGAACAGCTTGACGATGAGGCTGAGGGAGCTGTTCAGCATCTGTGTTGACCTGAAAACAGATCTAGACGTTTTTTTTTTCGAAGATTTTTTTTTTAAGCTCCTTCGGAGCACATTTTATGTTAAAACTAGTTTTTCATCTCCTAAATCCTTCTAGATAAACTCACAGCTCGATTATATAAAAGGCTCCATACGATTTAAAAGTTACAAGTGTACTTTTAAGCTAATTTTATTTTAATTTCGTTTAATTGATTATCTGAATCCTCACAAAATGTTTAATCTTAGTTAATATTTAATCAATACTTCAAGGTAGTTGTTCAACTATAAAACACTTTTTGAAGCTAATTTTTCTATGTTGCAGCCATTTTTTAATATTTATTCAATTCAAAGTCAGCTGGATGGCTATAAACGTCACTGCGACCAAAAATTAATGAATTTTACCTAGCAGAATCCTTGGCAGTCAGGCAGACATGAGCTTCGGAGAGAGTTTGAAGCCAATAAGCCGTGATTGTGACGTCAGCGGCCGATGGACAGAACTTTCGAAGCGCCGAAATCAAGAGAACATTGGCTTCGGTCCGGAGAGCCGAATCGCAAGGCTGTCTTTGGAAAGACCGGTAGAGACACTGCATCGCAGAGCATTTCACCTAAAACATATTTTGCTTCATAACTCATTTTTTCCGTTCTACCATAGGATCAGACTGCGCGAAACACTCAAGCAGCTGCTCGGCGAGCTTCTCGAAAAGGGAGGACGGCATTTTGTGCATGATACCTTCCAGAAGGCAGAAATAGCGAACTATCATCGTGTTGTCTCCTTTTTGGCCTTGAGTTTTTGATTGGAGTCAGGTTTTAACATTCCATGTTTTACTTGTATAAGTGCGAACGTGTTGAAGGATGAAGTTGCCGACGACGCCAGAAGCTGGATGAAGACCATCGTCGGTGGCTGTGACTGGGTCTGTGAGAACCGCCCGAAGAACACGACGAGCCATCGTTCTCACCCACGGCTTCTCATGGGCGCTCAGAGCCGCTACCGACACGAGAATATTCCTCAAAATCTTATTTTTCCTGTAATTCCGATCAGGTTCACTCAAACTGGAACGGAAAAGAAGTTCAACATTTCTTATATTTACAGCATTGAAATTTTCTGGTTTTCAAAAAGTGTTCAGTGTGGTTGGACCGTAAATGAATTGAAAAAAATGGAATATGAAACAGGATAGTCACTCAGAAAAATGAAAACTTTATAAACTTCTTCCGAAGTCCAAATTAAGGCTATGCAAGGCTCCAAAAGCAATAAGAGAAAAGAAAAAAATGTCTTCAAACGAAAAATTTTTTTCAAAAATTAAATGAGCTTGTGTTTAAGTTGACTGTCAACTCGGCAAAAACAAGTATGAGCTGGAAGTTTTTTTAATCTCTGAAAAAAATTGAAAAAACCTGGTATTGGCACCGTTCCAGACGGCAGAAGGCTGAGCTCGCAAAATGATCCCAAGCACAGAAATCAGATTTTTCAGTGCCGAACCTTCGGAACTGTCAACGTTTTCCAACAATTTCGTGTACAAAGTCTACAACTTTTTTCTAGAATTTCAAAAAAATATATGAAAACCTGAACGGCTCGGGTGAACTGCGATTGGAGGACCTCTTTGGGTACCTTCCTCACGATCAGGTGAAGCAAATAGGCAATGGCAGCCGTTCTACGAACATTCCCAAGAGAAGCCCCTTCCAAGGCGGTCAACAGGGCGGAAAAATACTCAACATCTGATTCCTTACCTGAAAATTAAGCTCTAAATTAATGAATCCAGGTGGTCTATACCATCTTTCTCCTTTATAAGCTCAGCAATTGCTGCCAAAACAGAGACAACCTCCGACTGAATAGAGGATCCAGATCTGAACAAGTCAGTCTAGCTCGTGTTTTGTTAGGAAAAATAGTATTTAATATATAAATGAGAAAGGAAACCAACTTCCAGATACGATTGACGGGATCAAAAGCTGGGTTCGTGCAGGCCGTGAACTCAGAGATTTGCGAAATTCCTCCCTCCGAAATCATACTCTTCGAGGAGGAACCGCCAATATCCATAGCACTCTGTGATTTACAACTTTGAATATACAAAAGTTTCGAATTTCAACAATTGGAAGTGCCGAGAGCATATCATCCGCTGCATTTGGAGCTCGATCATCGACCGCTACCATCGATGAACCGCCAGACGAGGCTTGACGAGCGCTTTGCGCTGCGATTCTGTGACGATTTTTTGTCGGGTTGCTCGAGCATCTTGAAAAATCATCAAATTAAAACGATTTTTGAGGAAGATGAGAATTATAAGAAAAAAAAAACTGAAATTTCGACTTACGCGAAGCCTTTTGGAACCCGTGTTGCACCTTTGGTATGGACCCGTTTGCGAAACTTTCCACCACTCATTGCACTGCAAAAATAATCGTAAAAACACAAATCAAAATAACCCGCGTCGTGATTTTTATCTGATTCTTGAATAGCTATTATTAATAGGCTTGCCTGATAAAGTAATAAGGTGCTAGATGAAAAAAATTAGTCAATCAAACCCTAAAGCCGTAGATGTTCTGAAAAAGTTTAGATAACGCCATTCGAAAAATTATAAAAACTAAATAAACAAATAAAAAAACACATAAAAAGGGAAAGTATTTGAGAAATAAAAATAAAAGAGCCCAAATTTGTGTTAATTCGACGCAGAAACAGCTGATCGCGGCCTAACCATTTCTGAGCAGCCTGCGTGCGCCTTCAAAAATTTTCTTTTGCCGTTACAAGATCTTCATTCTTCTGTCTTTTTCTGATGAGATTCACAATGTTCAGTGATAATATAAACAGGAAATCAACTTTTCAAGATTCATCTTGCTCTAATAATGGCTTGTAGTTATAAAAAAAAAACCATCAAATGTGTTTTTGATGTGATTAACAAAAAACAAAATCAGATGAACACAAGTTTATGTCAAAACCATAACAATAAACAATGAAGAACAACAAGAAGAAAAATAGTGCAAATATTCGGTTTCAGTTTCTCATCGACGCCCATTTAGCTCTGTGAAGTTGCGATGAGACGTCTATAAAAAATTTTTTTGTTCCAAAATGAAAGAAAGATATTATCACTTTTAACACGAGAGTTGGCGGTTCTGTTTCTTAGAAGATCCTCGCGGAAATTATTTACAGGCTCGAGAGAATGTTGAATACCTTCTTTCAAGGTCACCACTTGAAATTCGGCTTTGCTGGAATACGAAGTAATAGTTTTGAAAATTTAATGGACTACAAACTTTTGTCTCAATTGAAAAACTCCTTTGGCGATTCGTTTAGCTTTCCT
This sequence comes from Caenorhabditis auriculariae, assembly GCA_904845305.1. Classification (NCBI taxonomy): domain Eukaryota; kingdom Metazoa; phylum Nematoda; class Chromadorea; order Rhabditida; family Rhabditidae; genus Caenorhabditis; species Caenorhabditis auriculariae. Next base: position 16,953 of record CAJGYM010000097.1, read on the forward strand.
TCGAGACTTCTCCTTAGCTCTCTTGCCTTCAGCACGGGCTTCCTCGGCTTGTCTTTTCAACTTCACCTGAAAAATTAACTTAATGAGCATGAAAAAAGCTTAATCAAACTAGCCTGTTCATAAATACTTTGGGTAGGTTCTTCAGTTTTAACTAGGGGAATCTCTGGCTTTGAACTTAAATGGACATCGTTTTTCTTCGATGGAACTTCTTCTGGCATATCGTCATCGCTGTCTGATACAGTATCGGAAGCTCCCTCATCATTTTCAATGATGTTCTAAAATTTTAGAGAGAATTAAGTAAGATTTTTGAGTGTAGAACCTCCATTTTATCTGTTGATGCTCTGCGAGTTGACCTTCCAGTCCGAGTAAGAACTGAAAATGATAAAATAAAACGCGTCTAAGAAAAAGGTTTTCGACGCAAAAAACCCTGATTTTTCCGTTTGTCCGCCACGTTTTGATATGAAATATGGAAAAAAAAACAGACCCATTTTAGATTAAAAGCAGCCGCTCAGAAACTTTGAGGAACAAGCTGGAAACTTTGAAGCTCTGCAATCTAAATCTCATAATAATGAAATAAAAAGATTCAAAAAGATTTTTAAAAAAAGAAATAGAAAAAAATAAAAGTTTTACAAAAGTTGTTGCGGTTGTGTTGCAAAAACCGCGTCCGATATGCTGACAGCACGCCCTTTTTTCAAATCGTGCTATTCCCGCGAGACAATTTTTCTTTCTTGATTTCTTATTTATTTCTTTTGTTTTTTTAAAGTTTTTTTGCGTGTTTTTTAGTGAGTCCTAAAACTTTCAGCCAGCTGTGATAAGCGCCTACGAAAAACTTGATAGTTTTCTGAATAATTTTAGGAATTTAAAAATCTTAGTATCTTCCATGTCAAGAGTTCTTCTCATTACCCTTGCTTTCTATAGCTTTCGAATAAGCCTTGGTAGCAGTTGAACAAATAATTACTCATTCGAACAGTTAGCGCCTTTCTCTTCTCCTAATAGCCGTCGTATGTGTACTCAGTACCGCAATATTAACGATTGTAATCTCCAAGTAGTGCCGTCGGTAACTTGAGCTGACCCTCTGGGACAATACGCTCGTGACCTCTGCGGCGTACGCGAAAACGGCAAAAAGTAGTCGATATATACGACTAATGCGCATCAATTCCATTGAGCAACGAACCAAATGTACTCGTAAACAATTCCTTTTCGACATTTTTCTTTTTGTTTACATGTTTTTCTTCGCCGCGTAGTGTTTTTCTGCGCCATTCTCACGTTTCAAAGTACATAAACCTTTCGAAATTCTAGTTCATAGAAACGTCATCCATATTGTTTTTCCGTATTCTTTCTCAGAGCTAGGAATTTGTGCCTTTCTCGAAACTTTTTCTATTATTTCTCTCTTCAAGTTTCTGTAATTTTCATCTCCATTTTAAACTCAGATAGGAGGGATTAAATGCTAATCTTTTTTCTGTACGATAACATCGAGATGTTATGGAGTTTCTTTTGGAGTTTTTTTGAAACTGAGAACTTCACTGTTTTTTTTTGTTGTATCACTTTTTCTTCATTTTCAGGCATTTAAAAAAGCTTGAGTATGTTTTTCAGAGCCAAAAAAGAAACATTTTTCTCCACGTCAATTGTTTTTCTCGGATATCTCTATATCTAATGAAAACTTCATATTTCATGTAGATGATAATGGCGAACGACGATGAAAAAGGCCGGGTGGCGGTGAGTACAGCGACGCCTGGATACATGAAGAGCAACGAAGCTGGGGAACGTCTTCTGTCTCAGAAGCTGAGCGATGAACGACAGGCCGCCCAGATCTTCAATCCTTCCCCTCGCCAAGCCACGGTTAGTATAGAAAACTTCCCAATGATCCTGAAAATTTCTCTAGCTATTCAAAAATGGTTTCTTTATGTTTGCATCCTTTCCAAGGTAATTTTATTATCATTTCTACATATTTTCAAGCCTTTCAACTACTAGCAAGAAAAAAAAATAGATAGAAGGTCCGGTAAAGTCCTCAAAGCGACCTTTTCGTGACTTTTTTGGCGCTTTGCAGCGTATGAACTCAATGGGTAGAAATAAAAACGCAAAAATAATCAAAAAGAAGTTTCCCACTTGTAAACATTCCCGCAAGCTGTACTGAATACGGGATAAACAACGAAAAAAGAGCATTGCGAAAGGCGGCCGCATGATGCAAACAAATCCACACGCAGTAGAGTTCTCCAGTTCTTTTTCTCCCTCGAATTGCGGGAGAAATGTTCGTCTTCCCACTTGTTTTTGTTATTTTGCATCTCTATCGAATTTCGAGTACCTCAGTTTCAAGGTCAGGTGCAGAGTATTGCATATTCGCCTCATACTTTTCTATTAATTGACTTTTATTTCATTTCTCTTATTGTTTTTTTTGTGTTTTCAAATTTTGTCTTCAAGTTGCAAAAATTATATTGTTATTCTGAGTCCTTTAGAGTATCTAGTAACTTGGCTTCAAGGTCTTAGGAAACGAAAACTACATTATTAATTACTTAATTTTTATTTTGTTTCCTTGGTAAGTTTTGGCGATAAATTTTTTGCCTCTGGAGCCTTAAAGCCATTTTTCCATTTACTTACCTCAGAAACCCCTTGAATTCCAGAATTTTTCGCCTTTTGTACTCTTAATCTTTGAAAATTTAGATTCCTGTTAAAATTTAGCAATGTTCTTCTGCCTACTGTGCCGCCTGAATTTTCGGCTTTTCGCTCCTTTTCGAATGATCTAGCTGATTTTTTAGGTGATGGCAAACTAACGTTCTAAAAAACACCTGTCCGGGTGTCTTCAAAAAATGATTGATAATCGAAATCGGGCTTAAATTTGGAATATTGCTCTTGAATCGATCTCTTGCCGCATTCTTTTCCGTTCACCCCTTGATAAACATGTACCTTGTCACTTATTAAGCCGAAAACAACACATTGAAAGCGTCTTAACGGCTTGAAGCTGTCAGTGTTTCTTTTGCTCCATTATCGAAGTTGTGAAAAGAGGGAAAAATTTGTGACTTTCTTTTTTTGCCGAACAAATAGGAAAATGGCCTTTTTCTCGTTGTCGTAATGGAACCACGTGGGCTTCCGCTCAACAGTAAAACCGTTTTTTGTTTCCACGTTTTGAATAGGATGCGGGAGGAAAAAAATGGGAGGAGGTTTAAACAAACGGCGTGTGGGGCGTGCCAACCAAAATTGACTGATCACACTCTTTTCTCTCTTCAAAAAAAGAAAAAAAAAGATGCGACAGCCGGCCTCCCGTCGCACGTTGTTTCTCCTTCCATACTTTGTTATCTATCGCCTTGTTTTTGGTCTTTCCCCTGTTATGGTCTCAAGAAAACGAGCTCTTTCGTTGAAACCTCACAAGGGAGGTTATTCCAGTTCGAAGTTTTGGATTGTATGGAAATTTGTGGAAACACTCCGTGAAGCTCTAGATGAAGTTTTTCGGATAGTTGCTGTTTGCTAAAGTGTTTAATTTTAGATATAATTTTTTGTATGAATTTTCTGAGTATTGATTGCAGGGTCATATCCTATACAAAGGGCAAAAATTAGAAAATGAGGATCTCTGAAAATACGAATTTCCTTAGTCAGCGACTGTGATAGAATTTAACCTAGACCTTCAGAAACTTATTGGGTTTCACAAAATTTTGAGATTCGTTTCAAAATTACCTCCCTTGTTAGGTCCTTTTACTCGGAACTTGAATTTTTTTAATATGGCTTAAGTTAGCTCCACAATTGTCGCTCTTCTGTATATTTTCACATATTCCGCGAAACAACAAGATTCATAAATTCTTTTAAATTTGAGCGATGGCGAAAACCGAGTACGAGGTGAATGTGCCACTGCAAAGGCGTCCACCCAACGAGGTATCTTTCCCCTGAAAATATCTTCCTAAACCTAGAAAACAAGAAAAATGAAGAGAGAAAATGCGTGAAAGATCGTTTGATCATTTTATCGTTCGAGTGGCGTTATGAGTGGGGAGTCAAGCTCGAAATCAACAAATAAATCTCTCACCGAGACGACTATCGGCTCTGTTGGGGCCGACGAGTTGAGCTTGTTGGAGTTCGAGGTATTGGATTTGGCTGGGCCTTAATTCGGAGGAACAGGGGGATTTCGTGGTCTTCGTTCAAACTTTCTATGAAAGAACCAGCTTGTTGGATATTTTAGTGAACTCACAACGTATTTTTCTATGCTTTAAGTCAGCAGTTTTTTATTTCGCTATAAAAATTCGAAGAGGCTTCATTCTATCAGTAAAAAGAGCAATAATTCTACTATTTCTTTGAAGTTCGAAATATTCAAGCTGAATTAAGGATTTTAGGGTCGTCTTACGGGTCCATTGGCCTTCGCCGTTTTTGCCGTCACCCTCGCGTCTTTCCAGTTTGGCTACCATATCGGATGCGTCAACGCTCCTGGAGGGGTTTTTTGGGACCTCGAATCTGAAAAAAACAATTTAATTTCTTTACAGCTTGTCACGGAATGGATCGTCGAGTCGCACCAAGGGCTCTTCAATTCGACTTTGACCAAGGAGGATGCCGATTTTGCCTGGTACGGTTCTTAGGAATCAAAAATAGCACTTCTTTAAATTTGTTACTGTATAAATTTTTGTCTTCTCAGCCTTTTATTTCTTGTCATATTAGCTCGAAAAATGCATTAAAAATATATAAGATTTTATCATAGAGCGTGATTTCTTTTAGTAAGATTGTATTAAAAACGGGGAAAGTTTTTTTTTCGCAGTGTCTGGTCTCTTAGCCTTCAATTTTTCCTTGAAATGCTCCGAATCTTATCAAAAACGTCGTTCACAAGGTTATAATCAAGGAAAGGAACAAAAGGTTTTTGACAGGTCCGTGGCCGTGTCGGTTTTCGCCGTCGGTGGCATGGCTGGGGGTCTGCTTTCTGGTTGGCTCGCTGATAAGGTGATTTTTGAAGAGTTCCATGATTGGGAAATGAAACTGGAAGTCAAAATCTTGAAGAAACGCATAAAAAGAGTAGTAAAAATCCTTCTTCAAATAACCCAATTTTTAATATTTTTTAAGACGTGTTTTATAGAAAAACCCGAGAATTCTCGAAAATTGGCTGAAAAAGCCTTGAATTCTTTTTTTTTACGAATCCTTAAGAAATTCCCCAGACCGCAAAGTGAAATTACATTCTTGTTAGAAGCCTTGAAACCCTCTTATTTTCATCACAAACTCGTTGAACCTTTAAAATTTTACTGGTCAATCTACATTTACACGAGATCCTCTTATCAAATGATGTATATATTTATACTGTATTCTCCTAAATTACAGATCCAAGTGAACTCGTTAGGGTTCACGCTGATCTGTCAATAAGTTATTATTATGTCAAACTCAGGTCGGACGCCGTGGAGCGCTTCTGTACAATAACTTGATCGCCCTCGGAGCCGCCGCCCTGATGGCTCTGGCCAAATCCGTCGGCGTGTACCCGATGATTGTCCTCGGCCGTCTTCTCATCGGTTTCAACTGCGGTAAATCGAAGAAAAGTCGGAAAACGGATCGAAAATCGAGGTTTTCAGGCCTCTCGTCTGGACTCGTGCCCATGTACCTGACGGAAGTGTCGCCGATCAATCTTCGCGGAATGCTCGGCTCCCTCCATCAGCTCCTCGTCACCATTGCTATCCTCGTCTCGCAGGTCGGAAAGTTGAACTCTTTTGGGGGAGTAAAATCAGTGACGCAAGCCAATCGAAGAAGGTCTTGACACGATTGAAATTATCGTATGATTGTGGCAAATGCAGAAATTTTACTATTTTTTCGTGTCTTAAGCCAATCGTGAATGGACTATAACGTCTCTAGTTGAGGAAATGCTAAAAAAATGTTTTTCTGGATATTTTGACCTCCAAATTGGTCACGCTAGTTCTGAAAATTCTCTTCTCGGAGCTTCACTCAGTACATTATGCCTTGTTCAAAGTAATTTCGGCGATTTCGAATTCGACGTGTTATCCGTTCCAAAAAATATCGGAATTTAGGCAAAATTAGACTCTTTGATTCCGAACAGCGACGAATAAAAATCTACTATTTTAAATCAGGGTGCTCTTAATTAAGTTTGAGACAGGCTTCAATGGATATCAAGAATTTTTTTGTTTTGAAAAGACCTTTTTCAAAGCGGTTTTTTTTCTTTCCAAACCTTCCCTTCTAATTGTGAATTGTATGAAGAAGAAGAAGAACATCTTTAGGTCCTCGGACTTCCTTCCCTCCTGGGAACTAATGAACGCTGGCCCCTGATTTTCGCCTTCACGATCGTGCCGGCCATTCTTCAGCTGATCACCCTGCCAATGTGCCCCGAATCTCCCAAATACACGCTGGCCGTTCGTGGACAACACGATCGGGCTGAAGCCGACTTGAAGAAGCTCCGTGGAACCGGAGATGTGAGTTTGGAGTAGAACTTCTCCTCGAAGAACGATCTTCCTTATATCGCTTCAAAAGTGATTGGAAAATAAGCTGAACAATTTTATGAACGGACAAAAGCATTCAACTAGAAAAGACAAACAAGAAAAAACGTTTTGAAACTCTTGATTTCAAGGTGTCGGGAGAGATGGCGGCCATGCAGGACGAAGTCGCCTCGGCTCGTGCTCAACAGAAGCCGACGATGGGATCCATGTTCACGGGAGCTCTCCGTTGGCCCATGACCATCGCCATCATGATGATGCTCAGCCAGCAGCTTTCTGGTCAGTTCTGTGGAAAAAAAGAGTATTAGAAGGATCAGGAATTTAAAAGTGTCAACTTCGGCTTGTTGATCTGAATATACCCCAATTTCGAATTTTCAACTTGGTTCTCATGGCTTATAATGCCTTGTTCAAATTGATTGCAAATATCAGAGAAGCCGTCAGCGAGTGAAAAGGCCTCAACGCTTTAAGTTAGGAACTTTAGGATTAAAAAAACGAGAAGTTAAAAGCTCAAAATTTGCCTTAATTTCTAGCTATAGCGAGAGTCGTTTTGAGGTCAGACTCATCTTCTCAGTAACTGCAAAGTGTATAGGCATTCCTATGCGGCCTGAAGGCTTTTTTCCAGATTCTTTTTAACGAATTTATATCGGAATAGGTTCGTCTATGTTATACAAATTTTCAAGAGTTAGAGATGATTTTGAAGTTTCCGGAAATAACTAGATCACATCATAATATATAAAATTTCTACCGGCTCTAGGATTTGATATTGCCTTTCCCTATCCCTTTTGATGGTTTTTCTTCTTGCTTGCTTGTCAAACTTACAAGAAAATCAGCTTTGCAGCCTCGAGACTCTTTTTTTGCTCAAATTTGTTTCATGTTATAAAGTCCTACACTCAAGGTATCAACGTGGCCATGTTCTACTCGACGGTCATTTTCCGTGGCGCCGGCCTGACGGTCAGCCAAGCCGTCTACGCCACCATCGGAATGGGCGCCGTCAACGTTCTGATGACGATTGTCAGTGTCTGGCTCGTCGACCATCCCAAATTCGGACGTCGGTCCCTTCTCTTGATGGGAATGGGTGGCATGTGCGTCTCCACCGTCCTCATCGTCATCGCCCTCGGTCTCAGCGGAGATTATCAGGTATCAGTGTCTTGGCCTGAATCAGTGCAATTTTGTACTGGTATCTGTGAGCAAATCTGAAAAAAATAATAGTATTTTAGTCTTCTGAATCTCTCGAAATGGCTTTAGATTTTGTTGAAAATATATTTAAGGTCTCTGAACCATTTTCCAAAGCTCTTGTCAGTATTAGTGATGAATGAGATGACCTAATAAAACACTGGATACTATCGGGATAATATTTCGTTGTCAAATTGCTTTCTGGGAAATCCGATTCAAAAATGGAATTTTTAGACAAAAGTTAGCAGTTTTTCTTCACACAATGAAGATCTTTGATTCTTTCGAAAATCCTTTTTTTTTCAAAGTACAGCTTCCATTAAAAATATTTGTTTTTTAAAAAACCTTCCTCAGTTCTTTGAAATGCGGCACCTTCAAAAAGAAACCTTTTTAAAGGTCTGATGGATCCATTTCGAAGGTCCACGTGCTTTTTTATCAGATAAATCCTTTCAGAAGATTTTTAAAGATGAATCACAAAGAATCGGTGCCGCTTCCTTTGAAAAAAAGTTTAAGAATCAAAAATCGACTTTATTGAGAAGGATAAAAAATAAGAAAGAGAGATTTGAGTAATCATGGGAATTCACTGGGAATGCGCATTTTACATGCCGTTAAAGTTATTACCTTTTTTATTTATCCTAAGGCGATATTTTCAGTTTTTCAGCTTTAAAAAGGAACGAGAGTTTAGTTTCAAAGGCCTTACGGATTAATCTGTTACTTTTTTGTACACTGTGTTCTGATCTTGTGTGAACTATGATTCTTAACGAAGTCCTAGAAATTTCAGAATTAAAAGTTTTGTTAATTTTACTTTATCTTTTTATGAACTCGACCATTTTCAGTGGGCCAGCTATGCCGCTATCGCGTTCGTCCTGCTGTTTGTGATCTCCTTCGCCACCGGCCCCGGAACCATCCCCTGGTTCTTTGTCTCGGAGATCTTCGACTCGTCGGCCCGCGGAAACGCGAACTCGATCGCCGTTATGGTCAACTGGATGGCCAACTTGTTCGTCGGCCTCACTTTCTTGCCAATCAATGTGAGTTGATCGCAAAAATGAGCAGAAATAAATTTGTCTAGCAAGAGAGGCTGGCTTACGAATTTTCACCAAAATTTTTAATGAAAATGATGTCTAAGATCAGGGAGGAAGTGTTGGCAACAATGAATAGAAGTTCCAACCTTAGGGAGGTAGTGGCGACCTTATTTAAAAAAAAGGGGGAAAAAGAATTGTTTAAAAATGGTCCATTTATTTTTGACTGACATACAAGAGTTTTTTCTTTCATTTGAAAGATCATTTTAGAGTCCTCCTGAGTTTGAGAGAAGGGAGAATTTTTCCACATCTTGAAAAACTTTGAAAGACTTTTTTTCTTCTTTTTAAGTTAAGTCTTTTTAAGGGAATTTTTATTTTCTACTCTATCAGAATTTTTTTTAGGGATTTAGTTCGAACCAATTGGAAAATCATACTCTGTGAATTTTTCAAGAACTTCATGTTTCAGAACCTGCTGCACCAGTACTCCTTCCTGATCTTCACCTTCTTCCTCGCCTTCTTCATGGTCTTCACCTGGCGATGTGTCCCCGAAACGAAAGGCAAGACGATCGAGGAGATCCAGGCCGAATTCGAGAAACGTCGTTGATTCCTTTGTCCAACCGCAATATATGTATGTACCTCACTCTAGTATTCAGACACTAAAACAAATTTTAACCCATATAGACTCTATTCAAAAAGTATTCAAACTAATAACTTTAGAAATTCCTTGAAATATTGACGTGCTTCTTGTTTTATGAGCTTTAATTTCATTTTTTTTTCCATCTTCATTCTTCTTCTTCGCTACAGGGCATTCGTATATTTTAACCAATTTATTACTTTTATCACTTTTTCTTCCTTATTCACATAAAGCTGATAATTTAATGGTAAATGCATGCGAAAATGTGCCCGATGGAACCCGTAAGATGGTGAATATAACAAGATAAGAGTTCAAAAAGGTTTGGAAAGGTCTAGGTATCGTTGATGAATGTGGTTTTGGAGAGAGCCGGCGGTAGGTCTGCGTTGGACTGACGTCGGCGTCCGGCGCTTTTTATTCTTTTGGCTTCGCGCCAACACCTGATCGTCACCTGGAAAAGCTCAATTTGATTACAAGAATCTGATATAGCCGCTCAAAAATTAGACTAGGAATTGCCTTTTTGATCCAAAATCTCGGGCCTGACGCAAAGCGGACTCGTTCTTCTGAGCATTTATAGGGATTGCTTTAGCTGTGTCAGCACTCCTAAATGATCCCTAATGCCTAGAGCATTCCTAGTCATCAGTTTAGCGGCGTCAGCACTCTTAAGTGAGCTCTAGAAAGGCTCAGAAACGTCCGATTTGTGTAACCGAGGTCTGAGATAACAGCTGAAAAAACTCGATCGAGTTCTTTTTTAATTTTTCTAAGAAGTTAACCCTGGTGGATTAAATGGTTTCAAAGTTTTTCTATTACTTCAAGTGCCACAGCGCCCGCGATCGTCTCGAAGAGGCCGTAGATGCTCGCGTAGAAGTAGGTTTTGATAAGAGTTGGCGAGAACAGAATCACGAATGAAGCTGGAATTTTTAAATATGGAATAGTCTAACAAGTTGAGCTCCAAAAGTTCAAATTTTTTTAAATTAAAACTTCTATGAGAGCAGATGAAACCGTAGGAAGGTTCTGAACTTATGATTGAACAATGAAGAGTCTTTAACACGACTAAAGTGACCACTAAATGGCCTAGAGTTCGCCGAAAGAACATCTGCTATTGGAAAAATGTATATACAATTCCTACCTTTTTCGTCTTCTGAAAATATCAGGAGACTCACTGAGCGCTAGGGTCAAGACGCGGAAGCCTTTGAAGAAGGCGTAGGGCAGGAAATAACTCGGACGGATGTGCTTCAACGCTACCGTGTGCGCCAGGTACAGCGAAACCGTCAGGCCGAGTCCCGAGGTGAAGAAAAAACCAAATATGACGCCCGAGAAGAGTAGCGAATCTGAAATAAAATTGCTTGCTAAAACTTTCAAGCGAAAAGGCCTTACCAAAGGAAAATCGACGTATGCAGGCGTGAAGAAATACGTTGGCGCTGATAAGCAAAGGTGCACAGATCCACGCGAGCTCCTGGAATCAATTTTGATGAACTTGAATCCAGAAGAAATAAAAAAAATTCAGAAAGCGCTCCTGTTTTTAATCGAAAAATGGCAAGTTAAAAAATAGTGTTTCGAGCATATTTTGCTTGTAAGAAGACGAAAAAAATGAATATAAAATATAAATTATGTGATTTTTCAGAATTATATTTATGAAGCAAAAAAATGCCAATGAGTATTGATTGGCGTCTTGGTCGTGCACTGGCGCTTTCTCAGATCGATTTATTTATTAATTTTTTTAACTTTTTTTAATTTTTCCGCCTTTATTATTGTTCCATATCCTGCTTTGCGATTTGAATAAAAGGTTTGCGCTAACTATTAAATGTATTACTTCTCGAAAACCTATTGTTCAAATTTTAGCGTCAAAAAAATCAAAATGTTTCGTTAAGCTTTGAAGAGATTTTTTTAAATTAAAAAAACTATAATAAATATGATAAGCTGATCTAAAAATCCTTGAACTAAAAAAATAAAAAAATAAATTTTTTTATAATAAATGTTTTTTTGAAACTTGGTCGATCCATTTTATTTCATTATTTTTTTCCCGGTTTTTTTGCTATTCATAGACCTTCAAAACTGTTTAGATGATTTATTTTTTTGCTAACATATGAAGTCCGTTTGTAGAGGTTTCTGAATAAAAAGACTCGAGCTGGCTTACAATCAATCAGAGCTTTATTTAGGACGAAAAAGTTTTACATTTTGTTTCGAATCTTCATCCTCTAGTTTTTTTTTTTGAGACCTATGTATATACATTGAAAAACCTGCAGGTAGACGATAATAAAAAGAGTGTGGAGTGTGGAAATAGCCTGCTCGTTGGTCGCCATTTCAGCCGCGGAGCCGCCCGACGTCAGACGCGCATCAAAAAAACCGTGATGTCGACCGTCAGGTGGAAAACCTGCAGTACGTTTTTTAATTTAACAAAAAAAAAAATGAAGGATCGAGCAGATTAGTAAAGCTACAAAACGATTTCATAAATAATCAATTTCGAAATCGAAATTTTCATGAGAATGGGAGTTCACAAAATATGTTAAAGTAATTGCTTCAAAATGTTCGAACACACTGGTTGCACTAAGGCGATCCTGGTCTCTTAAGGGATTACTAAAAAAGCCGAAAATACCACTTAAGTGGTCACTAAACTGCTTGTCCAAAAAGAAACCTGACGCTAAGATTTTTTAAGGCTTTTAGCAATAAAAAACGCGAAAATATCAATAACTCGGCCTTCCAGTTAATTCATTCTAATTTATGTCGCCGCACCTTTCTCCGAATCGGATATTTCATAATTTCTTGTTTTTGAGTTAAGGTGTGTTCCAAAATTGTCGCTGAATTTTTTAAAGGAGCAGATGCAAATTTCGTAAAGGTCTCGAGGCGAAGAATCTTTTTCTGTTCTCCTTTTGGTGGTGCGCACTCTTGAGATCGCCGAAAACGGTTTTCAAACAGACTATGAGGTTAAAAACTTATACAGCTCCATTAGGAAGGTTTCATGGAATTTTCAAAGGCGCACCAGTCTTGCCTGAGCTGAAATAATTCTAGAAGACGTCTCGAGAAATTTTTGTTAAGTTGCCCATGCTCCTTTAAAGGGCTTTAGGAAGTACTGTAATCGAGCTAATAAACTTCCGTGTCTTCAATAAATCAAATAAACAGGACTTAATTGAATTTGGAGACGAGGAAAAATGAACCAAGTGCAATATTTTGTTAGCAATTTGCTTTGACTGTACCAAATCATCAATCAAAAAAAGGCAGCCGACCTGAACTGGACAACTGCCTTTGAGCCAAATGTTTTCCCGTTTCTTGTTATCAATCAATCGGAAAGAACGAAGATTGAATACAGGGCGGAATGAGCGATTGAACTAAGAAATTGGATTTCTCTCTTTGAAAAAAAACATTTTGCTCAGGCTTTAATGCTATCAATTGCATATGCACTGAATTTTGTTCAAATCTTCGACAAAGAAAAAATGCAAAAATTTAATTTTTTCTCTTTTTCCCAGAAAAAAACTGTTTTTGGTTTTTTTTTCAGAAGTTCATTTTCTAGATCTTTTTAGACTTTTTTTCCGCTCTTAGCTCTATAAAAAAATGAAGGATCGTTAATTTTTTTCGAAGGAAATGTATTCAAAGGAAACGAAAGATTTTTCAGTAGGAAAATTTTCTTTCGAAACAAACTGAAGATCAAGAAAAAAAGAATACTCCCAATTTTTTTGAAAATTTTTTTCCAATAACCTTCCAAAAAAATCTCATGAGGAGACAATTTTTGGAGAATTTCGCGTTTTGTGGTTTCATTTTTTTAGCTATATTAGCTCTTTTATTGTTTTGATTGGAGGAATAAATTTTTTTATTTTTTTCCTTGAATTTTCTGAGTTTTTCGAGTGAAACTTTTTATGAAAAATTTCTAATTTAGACTGACGAAATTTTTTTAAACAATGACAACTGTGTGAATATTTTTTTGAATAAAAAAATATTTCCACATGGACAGACAGCCGCTTAGGGCACTCTGAAAAAATTTTTTTGTTCTTTGCATCCGATTATGCAAAAGTAATCTAGCGGTCACAGAAAAAATCACTTTTGTAAAAAAAATTTGAATGTATTGAGTTGAATAGTTGAGCAAAAACTAGAAAAAAAAACAAAAATCAAAAAAGCAATGAAGTCCTTGGAAAAAATGAAATGGCAAGAGGAAAACTAGCTGGCGGACGTCGAAGAGGACATGAAATATTCAAAAATTCGGCCACCTTCCGCCCAACCAATAATGCATTTCTTTTTTTTTCTACTCCTTTTTCTCGTCCGTTCGAATGTGTTTTTGGTGATACACAATGGCGAATTTCGTGGGAGTATTCTCACAGACAGGAGATGAGTAAATTTTCCTTGAAAGTGGGTGAAAACCCGAATCTAGCAAGGTTTTCAGTTCTGTAGTCTTTTCTTTTTTTTTCGAAAAAATGGGAATCTTTTGGGACTTTTTATTTTTCGAGACTCTTTCCAATTAAAAAAATATACGATAGTCTATTTTACTATTATAGACTATTTTTTAAATCTCTCCTTTTTCCCCGCCAAAATACCGCTACAGTAGCACCACGGCGTTTTTGAAACGATATGGCTGTTCTCAGCGATTCAATTTTTTTAAAGTTGAAAACGGTCTTTAAGCGGAAACTCTTGATATTTACTCTTCTAAAAGTTAAAAAGGAGTTTGAAAAAGGAAAATAATTTGATATGCTGTGTTCTTGAAGAACTGGTGAATCAAAAAAATTCCAAAATAAGTCTCCGAGGCATTTTTTTCTTTTTCAAAAATTGCTTCCTTAAAATTTAATAAAAAGAAATTAATTTTTAAAAGTATATCTGGAAATTTCTACTTTTTTTCCGTCCCTTCTTTTTTTCAAAATTGTTTCTTCAACGTCATGCTTGTCAAATTTTGCACCCCTAAAAAAATTAAAATTAAAGGAGGAGGTATTATTAAAATAAAAAAATTTAATTATCTGTTTTTAATTGCTTTCCAAACTTGCTTTAGGCGCAGGCGTGGCCTGCGCCCTATTTAGGGATAGTGATTAAAGACAGGATAAAAAATTTCGATTTTTTTTTCAATTATCCATAGAACGCGAAGTCTTATCTTTTTCTGTTATGGTGCTTTTTTTGATGAATAACACAACAATTTTTTTATTCAAGCATGAAAAACATGATAATGTACAAATAACTCCGTTTACTAAGTATTTGAGAAGGCTTTCAAAGTGTTAAGCATTTATGAAGGTGTTTAATTCACTAAAAAAGAAGGAGAACTCGGAGAAAAAGTGGGTTGGTCCAAAGATAAAAATAGATGTTGAAGATGATAAATGTTGAAATTTTTATTTTAATTTCAAGTTTTTTGATAGGTAACCGCTTGGTACCTGTGTGACTTCAGTTATTACCGGTTGGGAAGTTCTTTTTTTTGAGTGGCTTGTTAGGATGTTAAACTCAATTTTCGACAGATGTTAAAAGGAAATCGGCAAGATAAAAGATGAAGAAGAGACGAAAAGAATGCTAAAGTTTTTGAAGGAGCGTGGGCAAATTTTATACGGATTTCGAAGCGAAGAGCCTTTTTTATTTTATTTTGGGTCATCCAAACTTCTGCGCTTTCAAATCTACATTAATTGTGAATGAACTATCCTAGAATTTTGGCTATCAATGTGAAGGGACAGCTAAATTTTCTAACTTACTGATGAGGAAGGTGTTTGGGACAAAAAAAAGACGTTGGAAAGTTAGAGTTCATTAATTTTCATAATTAATTTACCTGAAGAATAGTTTTTAAGAATAAGCTTGAGGAGGGAAGGTTACTGTGTTTCTTACCATACTACCGTACGCGTGTGAAAAAGATATTAAAAAAACGCTGTTAGAAACTGTGATTTGTACTAGAAAGGAGACTGGAGACTCAGAGTCTATTTGAAGTTCAAAAAAGAAGCGGAAGTGAAAGGGTAATTTATTTCGTGAGTCTTTTTTGATAGAAGAAATGGTACGGTTTATAATCTGACAAAGAAGACAGAAAAACAGTATAAATCTATTAACAAAGGTGTTTTACTCAAAACCAGTTCATTCACATGGAAAATAAGAGAAATCAGCTTAATATTTTTTTAGGTTCGATAAAAACCTTGAAACGAGCTCAGGGGATGGCCTGTTTCACTATCTCTCAACGGTTTTCACAGAGAAATTTTCCGAGTTAAAAGAAGAGAGAACTGAAATTGTAACAATGAAAAGGTACTGTAGATGAAGACGACATGAGAAGAACGGTACGAAAAAATGGGAGGTGGCGGGAAACGATTAAAGAGACGTGGGGGGAGCAGCCAAAAGGGCTGGAAATCAGTGCGGAGGCGTCGTCGTCGCCGTTGAAATTGGCGCCGTTTTGTCGTCTCGGATGGCAGCCATTTATTGTGCCCCTTCACCATTTGGGACAGAGCTTGTGCCACATGGCCACCGGAGCCTCGGGGTGCGTCAGGAACTCGTCCCAGTGTCGGGTTCCGTGTTCGCTGCCCAACTTGCCGACGATCACGTGCCCGATCTCGTCGTTGCTACCGATCACGTCGTAGTCCATCACCTGGAAATCTCACTTAATAATAATGAGAATAACCCAGTTCATTCACAAAAAAAACTGTCTTGCGCAAGTCAATTATTTGAGAACAAGAATTTACAAGGAAGGTATTTTTTTGTGGTTGCGACTCACCTCAAACTGGGCCTTAACAATCCTAAATGCATCAGAAAAATTGTGAGAGTTTCAAATTGCCTAATTTTTAGTTTTCGAGAAAAAAAAACGAGATTTTGCTACTTTTAATTATGGCGAATGGTAGTTTTGGCAATTTTCAGAAAATTTTTGAAAATGTATGAAGTTGAATGAAAGAAGTTCTCTTTAAGAATGCCCTTCTAGGCTTGAAAAAATCTTAATTTCTTTCCCTCAAATAGTTTTTTTTTTCTTGATGCTCGTAAAAACTTTTGGATTTGGTTTAGTACATTTTGAAGGGCTTCGAAAGGTGTTAACAAATGTCGGGATCAACTTTTGATTTATGAGAAAAGGGTCTCTTTGTCTTACGTGCGGATGATGTTAATCCTCGTCTTCATCATTTTTTTATTTGAGATAAGAGTATATATGGATCATTGTTTTTAGTCCTTTTTTGTTGTTGAAAATAGTAAGTGACAAGAAAAAGTTGACAGAAATAGAAGATAAGCTATTTCATTTTTTAGAAAAGTCACAAATCCGTATAAACTTTTTATGCAAAAGAAGTCGGATCTATGAAATAAACTCCGAAAGCGAGTTTTAAGAGAAAAGAACTTTTAACGTTCAGATTTTTAAAGGAAAAAAAAGCCGATCCACAAAGTTTTCAAAGTAATATGATTATTGGTATTCAAACTAGTAAGTTAAAAAAAACCTCGAGTATCCATGAAACTGTAAAATTGAGAGATCCGCTCCCCCCGACTTGAAACAGTCTGGTATTTCTGCGTCTTTTTCACCTCATCGGCGAAGTCGTACGCTTATCGTGATTATATAACTCCAACACGAGAAAAAAAGAGATCGCAGAAAAGAGATACTAACGAAATACTGTGAATCATTCGAAAATGAAACTCACAGTCAATACAAGATTGACGTCGTTTTGAAGGATGGCTTTGGTGGGAACAGTGAAGGCGAATGACTCGTTGAAGACGGGCGAGGTGTGCGGCTTGACGGCCGTCTTCCGCTTCTCCAGCTTGTTTCCCTGCTGGACCAGCCACATCTTCACGTATGTATCTGCAAAAGCCTTCTTCTTATTACACAGTGATTATTAAGGTACCGTAATGCCGGTGTTTGTCCTTCATCCGCAGGTCGCGCGCCTTGATCACGCTGACGGTGATCTTGTTGACGTTAGGCAGGTAGCAAAGCGAGATCATCACCTCGCCGCAGCTGTCCTGAACTTTACCGTTAGATTTGTTTTGTGATCTTCAAAATGATTATTTGGATCAATTTTTACCAAATAGTGTTCTAAACTTTTTTAAATTTCGAAAATAGAGTTTATTACGCCAACTCTTCGTATTTAACTCTTTATTTTTTGTCCCCACCTTGGACACTGTCGGTCTCTGTAGATGCTTCCAATAAACTGGACTGTTGTCGAACTTGACGCTCTTCATGGGCAAAAGGATCTCGCCGATCGGATCGTCCGACGAGAATCGATCGTAGTCCATCACCTGTAGCACTAGCGTCATCTCGTGGAGCTTCTTCAGCGAGTGTCCTGAAGATAATCTCCAACCCTGCTGGAACTGTTCAAGCAGAAAGTACCTGGGAACGAAAGAACCTCGTTGAAGTTCGGATTCAAGTTGCGACGGTGGACTTTGCTGGTCTCGCAGCGCTGCGGGTCTTGTAGGATGAAGACGCGGACGTAGGGATCCGATGAGCCTTCATAATATTAGAACTTGATTATTTTAACAATATTTTTTTGGTCTTTGGGGGGAGCAAATATTTTCATTTATATTAAGATTGGAATTCAAGATTTTTGAAACTGAAAAGTTGTGATATAACATTATGAATTTTTTTGCCTAGAAATAAAAGTTTTTTTCATATTTATCCTTCCATATTTTTCGCAAAATTTCCTTATTTTTTTGTGTTATTACAGAGAGCTTGCCAAGCGATCTCATTTTAAGCTTGGAAAGAATCATTTCACCTGTAAAATCTTTGACGGGCAAGTCGACGGCTTCAATGAGGTGAACAAGCAACGTAGAGCACTCTTTTTCGAAGGCGACGGCAAAGTTGAGTTTGCCACGAAACTCGCTGACGACTTCAGGCTTCAGAGAGTCGATAATCTGTTTGATAGACAAAATGTTGAGTTATGTATAAGGTTTTTCCCTTGATTATGATAGTTCTAGCCTTGAGACCAGTTTGTGGTGAAGCATGAAAGGAATATTATTAAAAACTCGGTTCGGAGCTATGATCGATTTCGGGATTTCTGGCAGTTGGAAATGACCTCATTGCCTACTTTAACATTGTAAGTTTGCTCCACTGATCCGAGATACTCACTCGCGTGAACTGTTTTGAGTCGGGCGCGCCCAAAGTTTTTTCCAAGTGCCGCGGAATGAGTATAATTGAAAATGATCATGTAAGATAGGTCCCTTCTATTCACTGGCCGTTTTTGAAATGACTTGTTAAATTTTTAAGAAAGTTGATCTTTCTGTGCTGTAATCTATAGTTTTCTGCGAGAAATTTTCTTACCGAAGTCTTCCACGGAATCGAATTTGAAAGACGAGTTTTTAGCGATGGCTGTACCGCCCTTGACTCGGTGTCCACGATGAGTTGTGGTGCCAATACCTCAGGACTAAAATTATTTTTAAATCAGTACTTGTCATTTGGTGGCTCCGTTTTGAGAGAGTGGATACTAAGGAAAAAAGTTAGAGCGTAGTTTCCATATGTAGAAAGCTTCTTTTTTCCACCCCATGTTTCAGGATTTTCTCATGAATTTTAAACCATTTTCTAAATTCAACACGGCCATGTATAGTTAAACAAAAAGCTTGTTTCGATGACGCTTCAAATGTGCTCCCTAAATCTCCCAAAGCCGCTTTTTTTCCCCAAATTTCCAGTACCACCCTCTATTTTTGATGAAAAAAAAAGAAGAAAGATGGATATTTTGACCAGAAAGCATCAACGAACAAATTCGTAAAAGAGAAAAGTTTGATCGATGAAGTTTTCAATATTTTTTTATCGTGAAAATGACGCTCGCAAGCTCATTTAGCATGAGGATAAGATTGCAAATTCTGGTTCTGAGAAGAAGAAAAAAACAAGAAACGTTACCGGAACAGACGAGCTTGTTGTTCGCATTCCAGTTGGTCGACGTCGACTTTTCGCATTCTGAATATTTTTGGAATCAAAGAAATAAATGTTTTAAAGAGCTTTTTAGCTTTAATGGATTATGTCTTTTTGTTTGGATTTGCAAAAAATGCCCATTTATGTTCTATGAAAAGAGCTAATTTGGAAAAGAAACTAGAATTCGTGATTAAAATAGTTACACAAAAATTTTTTTACAAGTGATTTAACATATCGATATTATTCATAAGCTCTAGATGTTTCGAAAAATATTTTCTGAAAAGGATTACAAACTTGAAAACAGCGGCGACGAGTAGAAAAACGGCCATCATGGCGCCTCCCATGATGTACAGTACCTCTACGGGTATCGTAATCTCTGTACCCATTTGTTTGAACTTTCTGAAAGATTTTTTTCTGTTAAACTAATTGGAGGATACTGTAGAAGTAGTAATGAGAAGACAAAAGCTGTTAAGGATATTAAATTTCATTTTTGAGGAAACAGGAAATTCAAGGGACGAGCTTGTCACAAAAGTTGAACGATGAAGGAGCTTCAAAAAATGATTGAATAATGATCAAATTTATCAAATGAGCTCGAAAGGAATATTTTCGTTTTTTTATAATAAATAAGGAAAATAACATTTTTCATTCTAAACAGTTTTGTATTGGGAAATCAAAATTTTATTTAATATGTAGAAGATGGTATACTGTAAAGAATTATTCTGCTAGTTTTCGCTTTTGGTGACTTCATGACCTTGAGATTTAAAATCTTTACTAAGCTGATTTCCCATCTTTTTCTCACGGAGAACTCACTTCCTTCGAAAATTGATCGGATAAACCATATGACTAATGTTAAGATTTTTCTCTCTGTAAGTTCTTAATCCAATAAACAGAGCCAGACACGACTGAACGAAGAAAAAATCGTCAAATTACGGGAGCAAGAAGAACACAAATGAAGAAACATATTTCCAGAAGGCGGAAGCGGCGTTTCCGATGAATATTTTAGAAGATTAGGGGCCCGGCCTGTGAGGCTTCATCTCTGTAATTTTTGCACGGAGGAGGAACGGCAAAGTTGAAAAATGTGATAAAAAGAAAGGTCGAGGAATTCAAGATTTTTCGGTGAAAAACCGAAAAACAAAAAGTCTAATCGGCGGAGTATGCGGAAAATATTTTGAAGCGCAGGGTTCTGATCAAAAATTCATGAGCAAGAGCTCAGATTTTCGTTTATTGCGGGGTAAATTGAGCAATATGAAATAACTTTAAAGCCGTTTTTGTGAAGAGTTGAGCTTTTGGGAATAATGTGATAATTTTTAAGACCTACGGATTTAGTGACTTATTCATCATACCATAGGCGAATCAGGCATGATGTTAATAAAACAAAAAAACTAATTCCGCCTTTATGATTACACCAAATTTTGAAGGAAAAGTTTTGAGTATTGCTCACAGTTTTATAACATTCTTTGGGAGCCTTTTATTGCCTTGACCTCAACACAAAAACTAGAACAAAGATTTTGGAAACAATTTTTTTGAATATACCCTAAACAGCCCACGAATTGTATAATTTGACATGCCTGTGCTGTCCACACTCTCCCTGGCTTACAAAAATTTGAAGACATGATGAATTATACTGTTTAAAAACGCTGGAATTGGAGCATAGATTACTGTAAAGGAAGTTTTTCCTATTTTTAATCAAAAATTCTGATTTTTCCGCCCATTTAAGATTAGAATGTGCAAATGATCTAATTGTTGACTTGGTTCTTTTTTTTTGAATAACTTTGAGAGGGGAAAAATGTAAATGATTCATGGTTGTTTTGAGGCGAGACACCACTAAAATGAAAATCCTTTTTCCCGAATGAGACAAAAAAAAGTAGACAAGGAGGAGGAAATGTAATTTCGCTGCAGATATAGTACAAAAAAAGATTCGGTAGTACGGCGGAGACGGGGCGCGATAACAAATCCCTCCAAAAAAAAGAAGGAGGGAAAAGCTTAGAAAGATTATCCGCCACAGGGCGGCAAATCTTCTCGGAAGAATTTTTCGGCTCCTCGGTGTGTCTGTGTGTTGACGGAGAGCCCACGGCCGAATAGCCTTTTTTCGTCTTCTTCTTCTCCTTCTTCATCGGCAGCAATAAAAACACGACTTTGGATGCATAAGCAGTTTGTCGGCCAAATGTGATGCACACAGGATAAGAGCCGTGCGCAATTCTCGGGCTGTTTTGTGTTCGTGTGACGTGACCGGGTTAAGGCAACTCAGTCTGGTCTCGTCTGTACTGTGGTTCTTGGTTTTACCTTTTCTGAAAGTTGAAATTCACGCATTCCGAGAAGGTCTTCATCATGGAATAAGTGAGAAGTTGTTTATCAGTTCACGAAACTGTCTTCTTCTACTTCGGCTTTTGCCTCGCTTGGTCGCGGAGTCGGCTTCACGAAACTGTCGCTGATCAAGAACTAGAACATCAAGTAGAACATTTCGCCCTACTTGTGAAAGTATCAGACAAGTTTCGAGCATTCCGACGACCAACGGCTTCTGTTAAGTTTGGAAAAAGATAATTCCTCTGAGGTATCGGAGAAATTATGAGCCTAATGGTCAGTAATAAGTTTCGCCCTTCAAGGAACACATTTGAAAAAGATCAGTTTATTCTATTTTTATTTATATAAGGTTAACTTTTGATAGTATTAATATAAAAACAATCGAAAAACACTAGAAAAACCAACAATCAACATTGGAGTAAGAGAATTCAGGCCAAGAATCTTCCCTGTTTAGAAGGCGGGCTTTTTTTACTATTATTTCAAAAAAATTACTTTCAACGATTCAAAAAAAATTGTCAGAACTAAAGAACTTTGATTGCTGAGCTGGGAAACAACCAGTAGAATAATAATATTAAAGATTTGATGTTGAAGCAAATAAAGCAGGCAATTTTTTGAAGGAATTGCTTTTCGAAACTGAAATTTCACGTTTTCTGTCGTTTTTGAAGTACACAAAGTCTTTGTCGAAATTCAATCCAATTCATTCTTTTTCGAAAAAAATTTTTCGATTCATGTTCATTCAGCTGGAAAAATAATAAAAATTTGATTTTTTCAACTTCCCAACTTTTCAAATGTTTTTGGTTGAAGGATCAGAATAAGACCATTTTTTTCAAATTGATAGATTCAATAATAACAAGCTGAATGGTTATTACAGTAGGCGTAAAGCTTTTTGAATGGTTCGAGAAATCATATTATTATTATTTTGATCTTTGAATGACGTGCTATTATTGCTATTAAGATTAATAAAAGAAGACTACTAAAGGATGATGAAAAAGGAAGGCTTTTCAGTAGTTATCGTAAGTTTTTTAGTTGATTATGATTTCATGAAAAGTTCAAATCTATGTTAGAAGAAAAATTTTAAACTTAAAAACTCAAAAATCGAGTTCTCGAACTGCTTGTTCATTGCTCTCGCATCATTGCCTTTTTTAGGTCTTCATCTAGTAAATATCCTGGGAAGAATTTTGTTGGATCTTATCTGGAAGCCAGACTTATTACATCATTTATCCGTCAAATACTGAATTATCTGAGAAAAATTGGAACAAATATAGCTTGAAAAGCTTGGTAATAAAGAAAAACTCGAAAAGGAAAAAGAAGTATTTGAAAAAAAGTCAGGTTTATGATTTTTTTAAATGTAAGTCAGGGTCCTGAAACGACTGGAGAGGTAGTATTGGAAAACAAGAGGGTTCTGCAGTAAGCTAGAGACAATATGAAATTGACTGAAGCTATAGTTTGGAAGTGAGCAGAAGTACGAAGTACGTTTAAAACTTGGCGCGAAATTCGAAACTTTCGAACAAACATGAAGCTCAAAAGGTCATTCCCTAGATTATTATCGACGAAACTCTACATGTTTTCTGGGGAAGTCTAGTGATGACCTAAGTGGTGGCTCTAGTAATTACTAGAATAGGACTGTGGAGGGACAACTTGAGCGTTTTTGGCTTCATTAGCCGACGATCTCACAGGTCGTCAATTAATTTTTAAGTCTATGAAGTTCAAAGGATCTAAAGTTTTCACTTGTCGTTTCCTTGAAGAGGTCACTAAACAATCAAAAGCTTCTAGAAGTTACTGAAATATATCATAGTTCAGTGCAGATATTTTTCAACAAGATATGGTCATTAAAATGGGGAGAAGCTCGGTTTCTTGGAGAGAAATGTGCGATTTTGAGTGACGAATTGCATTCCCATAACTATCGGTTGGTCGTGAGACTAATTAGACTGAAAAGGGTCGAAAAAATCGAGCTCATTTGAACTCCCGGACTTTTTGAAAAGAAGAAAAAGAAAACTTTTGACTCCAGGATGTGGGAAAATGTGCGAAAGTTCAATTGTCATTGAGAAAGTCAGTTTTTTTTAAAGCGATTCCATTTGATCGTATACTGGCAAAAAAAATTCTACAAAATCTGGAGACGAAAGATCACGATTTTGATGAATTCTCCGCGAAAAAGAGCACAGAAAAGGGGGCGGAGGACGACGTGGTTGCCAATCCGAAATGCATTTTTCGATTCCGACAAAGTCTGACAACACAAGAGCAGAACAAGCAAAAAAAAGGAACATTTTGAAATCTCTTGCGTTTCCATCAAGAATGAATAATTCATTGTCGAAAATGATGGAAGTTTAATGAGGACCTTCGTGGCGACGGAAAAGCGTCGTTAAAATGCACCATTTCTGAGTGATTGGTAACGGCCTTGTCCTTGTTCTTTTTTTTTTGTTTTGGGAAAAAAAGGACGTTTGACGGAAACAATAAAGACCACACAACACCAAAATGGTTGGGGAAATTAAAAAAGAGAAAAAAATATTGCCATGAAAAAATGACCGTAGCTTTATGTTACCTGTTGAAACTCTGAAAACGGCTTTTCGTGTAGGAAAGTTTGCTCTGCTGCTTTTAAAAAAATTCGAAAACAAAAAAATTTTTTTGATCCATCGTAGAAAGGTCCAAGGAGAAAATGACCAACCTAGTCACTCTTTTTTTGATTCAAAGAAAATTTAAAAAAATTATTATATAAACATTATAAAAATTGATTCAAAAATTTTTAGCCCCGGAGCAAAAATTGTCAATACGTTCTCGCTACATCGAAAATTTTTGAAAACCTTAGTATTTTATTCAATTTTGAAAGAAACAGTTAGAAACGGGACGAAAAATGTTTCTCAAGCCATTAAAGGCATAGGGGCAGTAAAAAACGGTGTTTCAGTTCAAAGCAGTATTTTGTAGAGCTTTTCATTGCAAATCGAACGGTAAACTTGAAAACGTACCGAATTTTTTAATTTCGGAGAAAAAATAATTCAAAGTCGAAGAAAGGAAATCTTGAGTTCCCGCGAAAAGGGCGCTTTGCAGTAAAGTTGCTCTATGGACAACAGGCTTCGCCATCTTCCGGATTTTCGCTTTTTCTTCGTTTCTTTCAAATCTCAATTTTTTCTGTTAACACCAAAGTTCTTTTCGTCACAAAAACTTTCTATCAATGTATAATTTGCAAACTTTGATCGCAAAAATGCTTCTTTGGTGAAAAATGATGATTTTACACAGGTTTCGATTGGGATAGCGATACTTTGTGTTTTCTTTATTATCAATGTGTGTTTTTTGTTTGATTAAATGTTTTTTCAGAGAAGAAACCTTTAATTTGAAGCAGATATCCGGTTATTTCTCACAAAATGCGAGTCTAATGAGACGTCCGCAACATCGCGTGTACGGCTACTGTAATCAGTTGTCTGAGCACCGATCCAAAGCTTTTTTCAAAAATAAAAGCGGGAAAGTAAAATCGCTTTTTTCTTCTAAAGTTGTCACATCTTTAATTTTTTTGAGTACACCATTCGATTCGCAAAGAAAAACTATATAAGATACTGCTTTCACCTGAAACCCCATTTTTTACTGCCCCTATGCCTTTAAATAAAGACATCTTTTCAGAATTTCTTGTCAGCTTATTCTAAATTAGTTCTACAACTTATGATAAAAAGCAAAAAAATTGTATAAGCCACAGATTTGAAAGAAAAAAATAATCTACAATTTTTTAAAACTTCTCAATGAGATTAAAACTCGCATTTCGAAACTAATGATACAAAAAAACTGAAAGGAAATGACGAATTTTTCACTTCCTCATGCGTGAAAAAAATAATTATTATAGGAGAGAAAAAAGAGCTCTCGTTTTTGAAAATCTTGCCGAATCTCATCGAATTAAGCGCTTCTTGGAAATGAGCGGCAAAATATTTTAAAAAAAGTGACGAAAAAAATGAAGATCATCGATTTTTTAATATCGCTTTGAAAAAAAAGTGGATAGCAAAGAGTGTTTTTCAGGCCTCAGTTATTTCTTTTTGTAGCGATTCCTCAATCACTCCCACCTAATTCTATATAAAGCGCAATCAGAATAAATTACAGCGGGGAGGAAAATATTCATTTTCGGGATATGAATGGAAATGATATGAAAATTGTGAATCTTTTGAACAAGATATACTTCCCTCTTCGGCCTGCAAGAAGCTGTCAACTAAATTGGTTTCGAAACAAAGAGGCGGAAAAGTGTGTAATTGGCTTGGAAATGCCGGGGTGGCTTTGCTCGGTGCTTTCTACTCAGATTTATACTTTTTTTTGTATTTTTTAGCTTTCCCAGTATATTTGAAGTCGAAACACTAGGTTTATGATTTTGAAAATAATCATGATTTGATTACTGTAGCCGTGGGTTTCAGTTTCACATTCGTTCTGCTAAAAAACTCCATCAAGGGAAAATTATGAAATTTGAAATTTCCTTTGTGAAGTTTAAACTGAGAAGTTTTAATTTCGAGCCCTTTAAAAATATTTTGATGAATAAAAAAGGCTCCTCAATCATAAAGCTACAGTTAGGATAGGCCTCGGAGCTTATTTTGATAATTCAAAAGGACTTTTTCTCTTTCAACCCGCAAAGGAAACAGCTCTTCATTTATTGAACTCGTGAACTGTTTTTCAAGCGATATTCAAGTTTTCAACTTCTAAGTTCACTTCGAACAAGCAAAAAACTTTCAAGTTCAAGTGTTACTGAGAAATTTACGATTTCGACTTGAACCTTCCAATTCCGAAAAATATTCGAATCTGCGCTTCGTTTTCAGCAAATAGGGTAGAAAAAAAGTTCTGCGAATTCTGAACTGTAACTATGAATTACAATCCAACTTTGACGTTGCGACTTCAACTTCAGAAAAAGGAAAAAAGCCAGAAGACACATTTCTGTTTGGAAGTGCACGAGATAGATTGGATATCTGTGATTTCAAGTGTTCCAGACTTCTTGAAAGTTTGAATGCGGTTGTTTGAAAACGAAGAAGTCTGGCATAACCTGAAAGAAAAATCCTAAACTGAGAATAGCTCTTCGTCTTGAGACCTTTCCTAATTTTTTGAACATATTTGCAACTTTTTGTTGCAATCTCGACCCATAAGCTCTCAAAAAAGCCGTAAACAACTGAAAAAAGTTTTTTTTTCTCCCGCTCCTGCTTGGAAGCCTACGAGATTGGCCGACGATAAATCCAATGAAAAATGCGAAGTTCCGGAGCGGCCAGGAGACAAATGCTCGACGTCAGAGTCGTCAACGTCTCACGGTGGCCGGCCGGCAGACGACGTCGTCTCCGGAGACGTCGGCGGCAATTAGAGCCGCGGCTCCTGTCTTATCCATTCGCCAAATCAACCCGCCGCAACGTTTTTTTTTCCACTCCTGCTCGTTGCTATTTTTTCCTTCGAGTGGTCTCAAAGCGAAATTTATACAAAACAAATCGTTTCGTAAGAAAATGTCAGGAGAAAAATCTGGTCATTATTTTTTTTTTGCTTTGATTTTTCATGCCTTTTTGAAAATCTCAGCTACCTGTAACCCTTGCATGACCTGGAATCTCGACTAATAAAGAAATCGCCTCGAGACCTTTCTCTAAAAGAAAAGTCCCCTGCTCTGAAAATCTTGTATTCATTTTAATTGGAACACAGATTTTAGGTATAGGTTCATATTTCAAGCCTCATTCCATAACCAGCTGGTTTTGAACTTTAGGAACCGGTTGAGTTTGAAGGTAACGGTCCTGGAACCGGACGGAGTCTAAAGTAACCTAAAAACCTTCTCGGAATTGAATACAAAACGTTTCTCATCAAAGTTGGTATGAAACTGTAAGCGGGGATCGAACATTTTTCGATGAAATAAATCTCAAAGATATTTAGGAAAATTTCTGCACGTCATTGATCGAAAAGTTTGTCTGCTTCAGATCAAAGTTTTGACCTGGCGCCATTTCTTGGACTACACAACAACTCCATAATAAGAATGATAATTTTCCTCTTTTCCCGTTTAGTTTTCCGTTATTTTTTCATTCATTCGAGTTACATTCTTTCAAAACTTGTTTCAAATGTGTTATGTTTGCCAGTTTGGTGGCGCTTTCCACAAGGAAACGAGTTCTAGGCTTTCAGTTTGGTAGATTTACAGTTTTCAAGTTTTTATACGTTTCTAATATTTTAAAGCCTCCTTTTTTTACTGAGAACGTTTTTCTTTCAAAGGTGTGGAGTTATGTGAGAATATCAAGTTCATGAAGTTCATAAAGTTCAATTCTTGATAATTGCAGAAGAAGTTAGGTTCACTCGATATTTCCACAGAAATTCCTTTCAGAGAGAAAATTTTTATCTCGAGGTTTTTTGAAATTGGCCATTGCGAGCCAGAAAACTTCATAAACGGCAGGAAGAGCGTCATTGGCTCTCTTCAAAAACGTATTTTGAGAGCTTGATAGTTTTTTGTTTTGTTCTGAATCGCTTTTTTTTCGTTTTCAGTCATCATTTTCGAAATAATTATTGAGGTCTGAAAGGTTTGAACTTGAGGAAGTCAGAAGGAGTTTTCAAATATTCAGTTTAATTACAAGAAAACTGAAAACAATCGCAAGTTAACCTTCGAACACCTTTTCGCTTCTTCAAAAATAACCTCTCCAGATAAAGTTTTCGAAAATACTCTTGAAGGCCTTTTTTCCAAAAAAAAAAAACAGACATTCTGGAAATTTTAAAAACAGCGAAAGTTCAAAAAGAAAATATATCATTTCATTTCAACTATAAAATATGAAAATTGAAATTCTATATTCCCAGCCATATTTATAAACATTTTCAGCCTATTGTTTACTACCTGCATTTTCGTCTCTGCGAAATTCGTGAATCGGAAAGCTCCCTTGGAGTTGTCAAACCCATGCATTTCAAAAAATAAGCATTTCCATCAACCGTCGCCTTTTTTCACGCCGTGATGCTTTGAAATCCAAAATCCACGCCTTTTATGCGTTTTTATTCATACGTCATTTATTTTAGAACAAAAACAGTTATGACTTCTAAACCTCCATTTTGTCGCATTATTTCGCTAGGCCCTCAATGTCAGAAATTAACAAGCTTCATTTCGAATTGGATAGAATGAAAGAAGCTTTTAACAGCCAATAAATGTGTAAACCCTCAAAAAACAAGGCTCTCGTTTTTTATTATGTACATTCCAGAGAGGAAACAAAGGAAGGAAAAAGGTCCTGGTTGCTAATTTTTCCTTTTTCCGCCTATTTTCAAAACTTCACACTTGCCAGACTTGCAACTTCTATTCATGGACGAGAAAATTGTTTGGAAAATTCTTTTTTTTTTTCGAATTGCTCGAACTATTTCGTAGTTTCGGAAGTTTTTGAGGAAGTTATGAGTTTGAAAAAAGTAATTGTTTTGGCGATAGAGCGCCTTTTTACACCTGCTTTTTGACTTTCTTAGATCGCTTATTCGTTTTACGAATTTCACGCTTCTTTTCTTGGCTAATGATTCAAATTTTATCAAGATTCGGCGGAGGAGATGGAAAAAATTAGAAAATTTAAAAAGCAAAAACTTTTTATTAATAAGATAATGATTTTTGTGGAGCTACGATCATTGAGAAAATTAAAAATACTCATTTTTCTCCATACAAAAATTTCGAACCTTGCTTTTTACCTCTAGAAATTTTCTAATTCCACCTATTCATCCTCTTCTTCCCCTTCCCATGGAGCTCTTCCCAAGCTTCTCTTTTCAAATTACAGCCCGAGGACAGATTTATGTTTGAAATGAGAAAAAACCTGAAGAGGAGCCCACGCCGCCATTATATATCTCTGCTCGTAAAAAAGCTCTCAGCTACATTTTCTTTTTCTTTGTCGCTTCCATTTTCGTGTTCGGTTCGAATAAGGAGTTTCATTCAGAGATGGAGCATTTCCTGGCGTTGTGCTGTTTCGGCGGCCAGCCTTTTGCCGATTTTCACATTCAAGATACGCCGATCGACCCCACAGACTGGTCTGCTGAGCTTCTACAAGGTTTGTTTGAGAATTTCAAAGCTTTGACTGACTGAAATACTTCTTTAGTGTTCACTTGGAAGATAAGAATCATGTATTCATTGGTTTTTTTGTAGAGAGTTGAATCAGAAGCCGTGCTTTCATAAAATAAATATCTCTAGGTTGATCCCAAGCCTTTTAGCGGCCCCTAAAAGGATTTTTCAGTCTTAATTTGAGACGAGTGATCCATCTTGGTGCTCCTATTTTGACACTTCGGCTCAGAGACGGTATTCTCCGAAACCGAATATTAAGTTTAGGTCGATTTTAAGCGGTTTAGCGATCCCTTAAGTTGGTCGCTCAATTTTCGGAGCGTTTTAGTGATCACTCAAGTGGTATGATTGATTCTTTTTTCGGATAGTTGAAGCTGTTTCTCATAGGCGCGGCTCTTATAAAGCTTGGGTCAAGGTCTATGTCAAATTTAAGCCTTCTAGGGGACCCTGAAGGGATTTTTCAGTCAGTTGAGGTAATATATTGGTTTTTGAGCTCGATTTTTTCTCAGCGTTTGAGTGATCACTCAAGTAGTTTCAGCGATTCTTCAGTGTTCACTCAAATGACTAGTCCGTATTTTTTCAGGACTACGGGACAAAAAAATCGCAAAACGAGGCTAAATTTTTTTTGGCGTTTTTTAGGCATTTGAACTTGCAGATTTTTATGGAAAGCAGCTTTATCGCATAAAATTTGCACGAATTGTTAGGATTTTCTTATCTTTGATTTTTTTCTTTTTTTAATTTAAAATCAGAGTAATCAAGATTATTTGCCAATATTAATCTCAAAAAAACCTAGTATTAATCTCAAAAAAACCTAGCATTAATCTCAAAAAAATAATAATAATAAATTTTTTCCAGTTCCGCCATCCAACTCGTCGGTCTGGCTCAATGTTTCGATGCCCCTGGCCGTCGAACCGCTCCTCGAGTTCTGCCAACTCTTCAACATAACTTTCACGAGTGTCGCTGACCAGTCGCTCTACGATGACTATAAAGCCGAGTTCTCTTGTCGGTAAGAAGAAAAAAAAACCTTTTTGAGCCTGAAGTTTGAATGTTTTGAGTCTTTGAAGAACCGGATGTACTCTTCTTCCACCAGGATAATGAAAAAAGAAGAAAAAGAACGAGTTCTCAAATTCTTAGAGTTCACCACAAAAATTAACTAGCATTTCCTCTATAGGGGTCACTTTTGCAAACTTTAGTGGCCTCTTCAGGGGGAGGTAGAGTGGTCCTTAGAGGGCAGTTTTCAAGGACCCCTAAGGGTACCCTTATAGAGATCACTCTGGAGATACTATGAATGTAGTATTCTTATGCACTCCCAAAAGCACAAAATCAGAAAATTCCAGATTTTGGTCTGTTTCGAAAAGGCAAAGCTTTTTTCACATTACCCTGGAAAGTCGTTTATCATGTATCTTTTATACTAGAATAACAGTTTTATTAGTAATACCCAGCTGTATCTTCCATTATGCGTATTTTCTTTCATCACAATGCAAAGGAGATCTGTGCCGCAGAGGTGGAGAAATGGCGCCCCTAAGCGTTTTCAAACGTTTACATTTTTAAACCGACGTAGGCCGCCATGGCCATTTCTTAATAAGCCGCTGCCCAGGGCGCCCGGGGCCAAAACCGCGATGGCAAAAAAACGCCATTGGAAGAAAAAGAACGCGCAAAAATCGGAATCTTCTAAAATCTTGTAAAATCGTTGTTTTCGAAGCTTTAAAAAAAGGTTTTTTGAATTTCCAATTTGGTGACGACGGAAATTTATTCTCTCACTAGTCAGCGGGTTCGTAACCATAAATCTGGAACATTTCGCCTAAAGAAAAGAACAAATATAACCATACTTCACATAAAAAAATTCAACTGGACATCATATCCACTGAAAAATTGAAAAAAACTATTGAAAAAATTGCGAAATCCACGATTTAATGAAAAAAGAACAAAAATGACCATTTTCGCCCTACTTTTGCAACGTGGTATTATATTCCAAATACTACGAAACGATCACACAGCTTATAGCTGTTTGCCCTTATGGTCTGAACTTTAAATTCGGCGTATACGTGATCTATCAGATCGCGTGAGCCGATCTCACGAGCTTTGCGTAGTGAGACTCATTCCCAGCTGTTCAAAGCTCTTCGGTCGACGCGACTGATCATCAGATCGGTCGGGGTCCTGTCGGAGTCAGACAGGATCCTGGTGAGAACCAGGAGATCTCGTTCACCTGGTTCGAACCAAAAATCGGATCCAACATGGAACCGAGGTCAGAGGCCCTGTGATACACAACCCACAGGGACCGCGCTTAAACCAACGGAGACTGATATCCGTAAATTAAGCGAAAGTGGATCCGTGAAGGAACCAAGGCCCGGGGTCTCACTGACAGTCAGAGTCACTACCCGGACCAGAGCAACAAGAAACTGTTGATCCCAAATAGGACCAATCCTGGAACTCCGAAGTAAATTTCGTCGAGATCCGGGTCCTCGGGAACGAATCAGGCAAGGACAAAGAAGTTTGTCAACCTGAGGAAAACCAGTTGAGGTTTCCAGTAACAAACTGAAGCCGTTGGTTATGCCTATATCAGACACGAGGCGATTGGCGAACAGGAAGTGCAATCCTGAACTAGCCAGATGCATGTCACCTTGAGAAACCAGGGTTCGACTAGAATCCTATGAAAGAATGCAGATTATTCAATCCATAAATCCGCAAGGATTCTACGCACTTTGATCATAGTGCCCCAGAAGCTGAAATTTCTGGAAACATGATTCTGTCTGACGGTGTAGTACTTCTCGGAGAAGAGAAGGCGTCAGAGGAGTTTCATTGCGATCCTCGCTGAGTGAGAAGCGGTCATCAGAACCCACATTCCATGAGGAAAGAGGATAACATACAAGGCAGAAGTATCCGCAATGAAGCACAGAGGTATGCTGGAAAGCAGTAAAATATGCTGATGATAAGCCAGGTTCATAACTGGGCTGCCAACTCCCAGGAGATACATACGCGCTCGCAACAAAGAGAGCGGTATCTCCAGTTCCTGAACAGAAGGATGATGCCGACTGATTTTTAGTCGATTTGGAGATAATCCAAAATGAGACATAGAGGAGAGTATGGCATAAGCTCTATAACCGAGAGAATCACGACGCGGTTCGTCGTCAAAGACGATAGATTCCTTGAACCTGGCGAACACAGTAGCGGAAAGAGAAGCTACTTTGCCAGTTCCTAGAGCAGGAGGAAGATACGATATCTATCGAATTTCTGAAAGCTCCGTTTGTTTTTCTAAACGTTCTTCATTAGAAGATAGGAGCGAAATACCTCAGAGAAGTCAATCATTTCAATACGATCCATAAGAAAGGATTTTTTCTCGAACAAGAGAAACGGAGCGTGTTGACAGGAAATCGCACTAAAGCAGAGTCGCGACGCACGAGAAAGCTTCGAGCACTCGACCTCGCCAAGAGGAAAAAATTTTCCTAATTGTGGAAATAAAGCCAACATCGAATAGATTGAATCGAACTATTCCGAGATATTGAAGTTCAGGACGGAGGAAAAGACCTTTTCCCTGAACGTCAGTCGGTACATCACCACTGACAGACCTCAAACGTCTCGATAGGGAACAAGTTAGTTCCAATTGAATAGTCAACGAAATCGCTGTCGATTCCAGTCTTCTATCGATTAAATTGGCAATACAAGGAACTCCTGGCCAGAAGGAGATCCATTATCCTTTGGGACAGATGAAATGTCCCAAAGCAAAGGACTCCCAAAGTTCAGCATCGTGAACGCCTATTCACGAGGCCGGGCAAACGCAAAGACTAAAGCTCCCGAGCCATTAGAGGAAGAACGAGTTACCCTCCGTCCTGGTCAACTATTTGATGCGAGCACGAACCCTGATGGTTTCTCGATTATCACGAGTGTTCACAACCTCTCGAAAGCAACTCGACCTCCTCCATGAGCTCATGTCGACGAACTGTAAAGAAATCCGAGCTATAATGGTTCTGGATCACAGAACGGTGGATTTCATAGACAATCATTGAGATCAATGATTAAAGGCCTCGAAAGCCGACCGCCAGTAGAGAAGTGATTCTCGTCCATGGCTAGTCAACAGTTCGACATCTTGCCAGTTTCGCAAGCTCCGAAAGCTAGAAATGCGACAGGAGAAAATCCAAGGCGAGATAGCTCAGAAATAGCTGAGAAGACATCAGAAGGACCAGAAACAGCGAATACCTGTTCGAGAAAATTCCAATACAGAAAGCTGGAAAGCCTCGAATATCTGGCGGATGTACACCTTCCCGGCGATGGCATCAGATCGATGGTGATACCTCAGATCACCGTCATTCAAGCCTGATTCGATGCTTGGCATCGGAGAGGTAGACGGAAAACCGATTCGAGAGGCCGCTACACAGCGAAGAAAATTATCACTTTCATATGAAGGATCTAAGCCGCAGTCCATTCCAGTTCCTACAAAGCGAATTCACCCGGTTAATGATGAGGCTCAATCTGTCAATGATCGACAATCGCCCTCAGGAACGAGAGGTATTGGACTCTCAGCTCCAGAAAATCTGGAAACCAGGCTATGAGAAAGGAACTGTGGCTCAACTCTGTATGCGAGCAAGCAAGAACCCGAAACTCAAGGAAAGAAAATGAGAGGGAAAAAGAGTTGTACACAGAGCTGTTCCACTCAGCCGACTAAAAATGGAGGCTTCGTGGATCTGAATCAAAGAACAACTAGCAAAGTTGGAACTTGATCCTTCGGCAAGATTCAAAGACGTCAAGTCGGAATAGATCTAGCATGCCAAAGTTACCTCATCACTGACAAGGTGACACAGACGCTCATAGAGACGTCCAGGGATAAAGCCAGGAGATCGATCTCAATCACTCATAGATGGCTAGACCAACCGGTTACTGCATTACAAGAGTAAATGATGGTTTGGTATGTCCTTTTCTCCGCAAATGTTGAAGTTTAGTCAACGGAAGGAGACAGCCTCAGCCTCATCTACATGAGCCAGGAAAGCTTGAGCTCACAAGTATAGCTGACGTATCAGCGATCTGGACAAGAAGAGGTTAGCAGAGAACAATCAGAGTTCCGAGAGTGCACAGGCCAGAATACTGACAGACAGTATGAAGATGCCTTGAGAAACAAGTTTGCCTACATAAAATAATGAGGATCTACTCATTAGGTAGAAAGAGTCAAAATGCGCAAACTTACGCTCGGATCTGATTCGGATCACCAGCTCTCCACGATGAATAAGTAATGATCATCGCGACGTGGCATAATACATGCGTAGAGAGCGGGTCGTAGTCCACTCTGGCAGAGAGACAGTGTTAAAAAGTTCCAAAGATCTTTTCGAAACCCAACAATTTGCATCAAATTGTATACTCCCTCGGAATCCGAACCATGGTGTGGTTCATGGGTTGAATGAGGTATCGAAAAACAGCAGCTTCCAGGAAAAGGAGCGATGATGCTGTATACGCTAGAAAGGCGTGAAGGATCGTGGGAGCCATTCCAAGGAAGCTAGACCACCTCATGACCAAAGAAGAGGGTTGAGTCGCTGCCAGCTTCAGAAATGGAAGTTAGGTAAAAGTTGGAGGTATACAACTGAAGGCAATCTCCGAACGAAAAGGTTCAAAGAAGAGAAAAAGCTTTACCTAAAATCACTGGTCTCGAAAACGTACAATTTCTGCTTAACCAGGAGCAGTTCTCATGGAGAAGGAAAATTTCCGCAGTTCATACCCAACGAGTCCAAAGACAGGACTCATCAACAAATACACATGTACGTTGCTCGAGGCAGAGGGTATAAGCGGATAAGCCAGTAAAAGGCTTTATACACGTCGATAGCTAGTACTGACGGATGATCTCCGAACCATGGAGATGAGAATCGCGACAAGGAAGGGTTTTCTAAACAAGATCTTCAATGGTGGATAAATCCTCGGTCCGATCGATGCTCGCGAGCACATCTGTCGAAGCTTTAAGAGCCACAGCCTCAATGTTGCTTTAAACTAGCTATGTGATCGTTTCGTAGTATTTGGAATATAATGTTATATTTTTGCTAGACAACGTAGTTGTTGAAGTAAAAATATTTATTATATCCTAATACGTAGAAACGATCAGATATCCCACCCAGTGACCTTCGAAAGATACAGCTTAAAAGGTTCACTTGATCCCGCCCGGACATTGAGGCTTAGAAGTGGGTCAGCTCGAGCGATCCTCAGCCATACATCGGCT
This sequence comes from Caenorhabditis auriculariae, assembly GCA_904845305.1. NCBI lineage: Eukaryota > Metazoa > Nematoda > Chromadorea > Rhabditida > Rhabditidae > Caenorhabditis > Caenorhabditis auriculariae. The sequence goes on from CAJGYM010000097.1 coordinate 52,388, forward strand.
TGGAGCAGGCATTAAATTGCCACTGAAATCGTTCGAAATGGGTTCCAAGAGTTTGAACGCCAGGAACAAAGGCTCAAGGTTCAAGGAAAAGGGATACAGTACCGGTCACACCACGAGAGAAAAAGTGGGCAGGCGCACTTTCATAAATTCTCATAACTGAGAAAAGTTTGAAAACATCTCCTTTGCGCTAGACAGGCAAACCGCAATGGTTTACCAAGGTGACGGGAACCCGGCTAGTTCATTAAGTATATCTGGTAAAGAGTACGCGTAAGGAACGAAGAGCTTTGAACAGCTGGGAATGAGTCTCACTACGCAAAGCTCGTGAGATCGGCTCACGCGATCTGATAGATCACGTATACGCCGAATTTAAAGTTCAGACCATAAGGGCAAACAGCTATAAGCTATCTGATCGTTTCTACGTATTAGGATATAATAAATATTTTACTTCAACAACTACGTTGTCTAGCAAAATATAACATTATACGCCATCGACACATAATGACGCGGCTCATTTCTTCTCAGAGGCCTGTTGGCTGAGGCGGGCATGTTGCGCCCGGGAGGGCCCCTCATTTCTTCCACCTCTGATAATTCGTAAGACTCATCAACGCAATTAGTTTGGTCGAAACGCGGCAAAAGTTACACAAGTCTTACCTTGCGAGAGAACACCACCACCGCGACAACAACAACAGAAGCAACTGCTCTCGGCGTAACTTTGCCTAACATTTTACGGCGGTTTTGTGTGTGAGCCCAGAAGAGAGCAAGAGAACTATGCATCTCGATCGAAATCGCCCGTGGAAGAGGAAGAAGGAGTCATTACAGCCCCGGTGTGCAGGAACGAACCTTCGGGGCATTACGCCGCCCGGATTAAACGCGATAACGGAGCCCCGTGTTCGCCGCGCTATCACTTTCCCGCTCTGCCCCGCTTGTTTCGTTTGCTTTTATGGACAGGAGTTGTTGTTTTTGTATATTTTCGGAGTTTCTTTTTTTAATTTATTGAAATTTTTTTAAAGCTCACTTCGCCGAAATTTGAAATACGGATGGATGAATAAAAAAGTCAAGAAGAGCAAGGTTTTCAAGAGCTGAAACTATAAGTTCACAAAGAAGGCGGTTGGAATTGGCCGGAACACTCCTTGATGTACCAAAAAAGGTCCGGAAAGGTTCAACTTGTCTGAATTCTATTTTTTGAGAAAAGGCCCAAGTAGAGAAACCCTGTTGAAATGAGCTCTTTCGAAGTTTTGAGCTCTTCTTTCTCGGAAACGAAGAAGTTGTGATGGTCGAGACTTACAGGATCTTCTTTAAGGTCATCAAAGAATTTTCTAGTCAACTTTCAGAGATTTCCCAATCAAAAAGTAAAATGACCTACCGTGTCATTTGAAAGTCAGCTTTTTTGGATACTTTTGGATTTTTCGAAAGATTTGTGTTTTTTTTTTGAAATGAGGCTCTCATTTTCCAGAAATTTTTCTTCTAGGATGATAAAGAAACATTTGAACAAACATCGTGAAAAATCAATGAGAGGAAGAAATAACCCAGCTACAAATCCTTCTCCTCCACTTTATACGTCTTCAAAATTATATTCAAGCCGATTCCAAACCCAAAAGCCGTCAAAAATAAAGTGATTAATGACTTCTTATCTTCTAGTTCTCTGCTTTCTTCTTTATTTTCAGCGATGAACTATCTATTCATTCAAGTTTTACTGTATAGCTGTTATTTGTTTCTTATCTAATCCGATTAGCAACTGATAAGCTATCACTGATATATATTTTAAAAGCTCCCGTGATATAAAAACTTATGGCCACTATGAAGAAAATGGCAGAATTGTAACTGGATTTATAATTTCAGCTTTTGAAAGCCCCTTTTATTGTGTCAGCTCAAAAATTTGCCAATCTTTTTTTCGGGAAAATGAGAGTATCCTCGTTTTCAATAGGATATTTGAACAGAAGCGATGCGATTTCGATTCTTCTCATTTTTTGGATTGTTCATTTCAAAATGTTTACTTTCACTATTTTCTGTCAAAATTCTATTTTCCCAACTTTCCCGAAGTTTTATTTAGAAGTAAATTATCTTTTTGTTTGTTTCGAAGGCTTCTTTCAGCTTCAAATAGGGTCTAGAAGCCTGGCAGAAGCTCAAAAAACATCTGAAATTTCCGAAAACACATGTGGTTTCATGGGTTTTGAAAAAATAGCCTCGAAATGGGGCGGAGTCGGGAGCACACATGTGCTCGCCACACTGGAGAAAAATCAATTCGAAATGGCGGGCTCATTTTTTTCCTTCGGTTGTACGGCTTACTTGGTTCGAGGATATGTGTATAGTTAGGGACCGCAAAGCCACGCCCCTTTTCGCGATAGAAAAAGTGGCTTTTTTTTGGTTTTCAACTTTCATTTTGTTTTAGTTGCAAAATATATGGAACTGAATAATAAATTTTGACACACATGTACAGAAAAGCTTCCTCTTTCGTTTAAAAACTATTTCACGCTTTTTTGATGCGTTCTCGCGGAATTTCGTACAAAAACGTGAATGCAACTAAAAAACTTTGTCATTTTTTGCTTTTTCATGTGTTTTTGAGGTCGAACGCACTCTTTCTTTTTTTAAATAATGATTTTTGATTCAAGTAACGGTAATTTTAAAACAATAAAATAAAAAAATTCGTCTTTGCCAAAAATTTACGGAGCCGTAATAATAATAATAATTTATTCACAGATCAGTGTGAACCCCAACGAGTTCACTTCGATCTACAATTTAAATGAGGAAAGAAAAAAAGTTGAAGTAAAAAAACAAAAAAATTGAGATCAGTAAAGTCTTGGTGGAATAGAGGTAAAAAAATTCGTTGCGAGGTAAAAACGACCAATAATTTTTTTCAAAGAATTAGGTGGAAGTGTGAACTGATATTTGGATGTAAGTTTATTCCAAATAGGAATCGTTTTGAAAAAAAGTTGTTAGAAAACTGACCTTGAGAACGTAGCCGAAGTGGATTTCGCCTTAAATTGGATCTGAGGGCAAAATTTTTCGAATTGAGGAAAGTGATCATGACCAGAAACAATTTTTTTGGAGAGTGAGGAGATCAGAAATAACTCGTCTAATGTACAGTGGGGTTTGTTGAAATTGCTCTAGACGATCTGAATAGGAATCAAAGGATAGGTTCGACCTAATGCAAACTTTGCGGGAAAAAAATTCTGAGTGGGGATTCAAGCTTGTAGCAAAGGTCAGAGTTAATAGGTGGGTTAAAAAAACTTCAGAACAATATTCCAATATAGGTCTGACGTAGGTGTTGAAAAATTTGAAACAGAAGAGCCGGAGATTTTTGTACGAAAAACAATGCAGAATTTGGTTGGATCTAAGCGTTGCAAGAGATACAATATTATTAATGTGCGGAGCAAGAGTGAGTTTCTCATCGATTAGAACACCAAGATCACGTACAACAGATTTATGAGGGATGGGAACTCCATTAATCAAATAAATAGTTTTAGGATTGCGAGGGCCCAGGTGAATAGCAAATGTTTTTGTTAGCGGCAAGGGGCAAGCCCCAGGTAGATGACCATTCAAAAATAGAGTTTATACTATGTTGGAGAGATTCTGGGTTAGAACCGTAAATTTTAATGTCATCCGCAAATAGTGAGATGGAGGTTTCAGGGTCTATCAAGTTAACAATGTCGTTGATAAATATCAAGAAAAGCAAAGGCCCAGATACAGTTTTAATGCAGCGATCGTTAAACGAGGCAAAAAGCGCTAAAAAAAAACAGTTTTTTCGAAGTGAATTTCCACGGGAAGTTTGAGTAAAGATTTGCGAACATATTCTGATAAAAATAGCTAAATTACTTCAAACTTTTCTTTTTGAAATAGGCAATCTGTGCTATCTAAACGGCTCAAGGGTAAGGCGGATGGAAGCTCCCCTTGCTAGACCTAGCAGCTTGGCGCAGCGCGTGCGCTGCGATTTTTCATTTTGAGGTCGCGAGTTCGATACCCGCAAGCGGCAGTATATTGTTTTCTGGAAAATACCGACTTTTTCGGCAAACTAGCAAATTTTCATTCTTTTAGCACTCTATTATGATTTCTTACATCATAATAGACCAGTATCAAAACTTGTTCTGGAAGAAAAAAATCGAGAAAAAAATGTCAAAAAAATGGATAATACCAAAATTTCAGTACTAAAAATGGTGCGCGGCGCGCCACATTTTTCCGTCATAACTTTTTTTCATCCTCAATCTTTTTTTGAAAAAAACTAAACGGTTCTGAGTTTTTGAATCGAAACAGCTATCAAACCATACAAAGCTCAATGCTGAAAAAAAATTTTTTTGAAAAATTCGTCTGCGGTCCCTATGTATAGTTTTTTTCTCCTTTTGCTTCGGATTTTTCAGCTATACAGAAAAAAATTTTTATTTCATTAATTAAAATTATTTTTAAAAAACTGGCTCTCCAATGATGCAGAGATTTTCGAATTCCTAAGTTTTTTTTTTCTGTGTGCGGCTTTGTTTAATTATGTGATCATTCTAATTTTATTTAATTTTTTATCTCCTTTTGGCGATTTGAAATATCTGACCTGTCTGCGCTCTCTTTTCCCTCTTATCTCAGGCCAAAGAAGTTTGAGAATATAATAAAGACACGAGAGCGATTAGAGAACAAAAAAGATGGCGCAGAAGAACCAGACTGTTTCAAATTTTAGCGAATTAGGTGATTTAGATTTGAGGTTTTATGGTTACTTTTTGAAGATTAATATTTTCAACGATTTGAGGCTTTCAGAACCAAGAAATTTAGACAAAATCCCATTTAGTACTGTAGTTTTTCCTAAGAATGAGTTTTTTCGCGTCAGAGCTTATTCACATCAAAAAAATTGTGCTCAAAACAAACAAAGCTCACGTTTAGAGAATCAAAAAAATTACGTCAACATTCCTTATTTTGGATATTCATTATTCGCAGTTTTTTTCTTCCTAGCTCTCATCAAAATTTCAAAAACAATTACTCTTCTTCCCAGAGACTTTCCTGACAACTGAGTGGCACAAAACCGAGTATAATCTACACTAATCTACATTTTTTTTATCTCGAAAATGTCTCTTCAATCTCATGGATTTCAAAATATATTATATGACGCATTTTTTCTATAGAAACTGGGCGGAGTCATCTCTACGACCTTCCTCAGTTTATGCGGAACAAAATCAAACAAACACGCCACATGAATTCATCATTTTGCTGTTTTTTGGAGGTTTATGTCAACTCTTTTTTCGATGCTTCATCATTAGATGGGGATTTTTTTTAAAACTTGTTACCTCAAAAATGTTTCATTGCGGCTCAAACTTGCCACTTTCATCGCTCCACTGATGAAATGACTTGCAGGTGCCCAGCCGGTAGAAGCGGTACTCATTGTGAAGTCGCGCCGCCGTCAGCACTCGCGCTCGTCTCTAAGCAAGAGTCGCAGGATCGGATCAAGCACTTTTTCGCGGTCATGATCATCGTCGTCGCCGCGGTCCTCCTCGCCTTGTTCTGCGCCTTTTGCATGGTTCATCTTTATCTTTTTGGGGGCTCGCAAAAAGGGACAAAATAGCGTTACAGAGAAACTCTTTCAGAGCTTCCAATTGGAGTATTGATGGAACTTTGCATAGATTTTCTTCAGATTTCCTAACGCCAGAAAATTTCATCTTGTTTCCGAGTTACATGACCTTCAAATTCCACAATCTACACAAACCATGGAAAAAAAGTGTTATCTGAAAATTTTGAAGCTTCATCACTCAAAAACACGTTCTGTGGCGAGATCATGTCTCTTCTTGCGGAATCACACCTCCCAAAACTACATTCCAGCCAAGTTTAATCAATAATTCGACATAGAGAAGCCCTTGTCAGAAAAATATATAGCTGCTGGATCAGTTCTTTGAGCTCGAATTTTCACGAGTTAACAGAGTATATTACATTACGCGACAGGAGAGCTGGTACTTTTTTCACACGCATCTCAATGGGGATGGCAAATAGAGCAAGGAGCACTCGGTCTGCGCGCGAAATCTCTTAGAAAAGTTCCCTCAGCACTACTGTAGACACGCGGATCGCTGTGAGAATAATGGCTTGCTTGGAACTTTGAGAAAAACATGGAACTTCATATGGAACTTCTATTATTTCATTATTTTAAAAAGTAAACGTGTATCACAAGGAAGTCATTTTAGAGTGAGATTGGAAATTTTCTGGAATTCAGCCAAAAAATATACCGGATGTATAGCCTGTGAACTACGACTTGGAATTTCACCAAACGACATTCCGCTGTGCCGCTGCGCGCCTTTGCGAACCTTGGTAGCGCTTTTAATTTTTTTGTTTTGTTTTATGAAAGTACTCTACTTTCATGTGCTCCCCCAGCAATAACAATTAATTGAAAGCGTGACCTTGATTCGAAAGACGCTTCGCGAACGCACGCAGCGGAACAGCGGAATGTCGTTCGGTGAAATTTCAAGTCGTGGCACACAGAATATAACTGATCTGCCTGTTTTTCACATGTAGCTCTTATACATGTCATACCTCGTAAATTTGAATACTCCAGTTAGTCTGTGCCCTCTTCTCCCCCACTAGCGAGGTCATAGAAGGGAAAAAGAGCATCAGGGAGAGAAAATACGACGCAGAGATACCAGACGATTTTGAAGCTTGTCAATTAAATTATTATTTTATTATTTTCATGCTCATTTTTAGGACGCTCAATGGAACCAGCTGTCTTATACTTTTCAACCTTCAAAATCCATAATTATCAACACTGTGAATAAAATACAAAGTACTCTTTCAAATTTTCGAAATAAGTCATATTTCCTTATGAAAACCTTATCATAGTGAAGCTTGAACCTTATCGCGCTTACTCAGCCCAAAGAAAGGGCAAAAATGTCGAGACAAATGCAAACAAGTGTTTATAACCGCCTTCAAAATGGGGGTTCAGACCGATTTACGAGCTCTTCTCCTATTGTTCCTGATCGTCTAGAAAAAGATAGGAAAAAATAGAAGAAGGAATCGTTTGATTTTCGGGTCGTGAGTCATGAGCGAAAATTTCATGGTTCTATTGTCTCTTTTGAGAATAATTGAAATTGATAGGGGCTTCGATTGAAGAATGGCTTGGCTCGTTTTCACTTCCTTTCTCTTTTTTTTTAATGTTCAATTTGACGGGTTTCTTGGAAACTTTAGAGAATGTAAATTTTTGGCTTCAAACTTTTTGGTCTTGATTTAAGCACATTTTAGAGCCTGTAAAATTATTCTCATTTTTAGAAAAATATTCTCAGATTCTGGAAAAAAAAACTCAGTTTTCTAGGTTTTCCTAAAAATTTTTTCCAGAATTCTAGGTTCCTCATAGTTCTAAAAATCATTTAAAATTATCAAGATCTCTCATTTCCGAAGACTCCCAGCATATTTTCAACGCTTCTCAGACCTTCAAAGAACGAAAAATTCCGAATGGCTTCTCCGAGTTTCGCCCAAACAAGGCTACTCAAACAGCTGACCACAATTTTGTTGCCAAAAATTGGCTCGAGGCCGGCTTTTCCGTTTGTGTGTATGTGTGTGTTTGCTGGAAAACGTGGAAAAGTGGGCGGAGCGACGAGACCCTCAGGGCTTCGTATCGACTCATTTTTGGCGGGCTGCCACAGGCGCTCAGCTCTTTTCTTGCCCGCTTTTTCAGCTCAATTGTAGCTTTTTTCAGAGTCAAGTGTGGTTTTGAACTGCTTTGGACGTTTTGAAATGGCTCAAAACGGTTTAGATCACCTCATTGTGGATTACGGTACCTTAGAGATTGTCTGGAGAACACCTATTTGGATGTAGTCTGAAATTTTTCAGTAAAACTCTTTTCTTGATTTTAGTTGAAAGATTCTGTTCCTAGAGCTGTTTGGCACGTTTACGATACCCTTGAGACCTTTTCGTAAGTTATTCTTCTTAGATTTTGTAATCGAAAAAAATGGCAGTGGAAGCTTTTTTTACATCCTGTGCAGAGGTTTTTTCCTTTTTCCAAGGGCACAGAAACACTAGCAGAGCGGTTGCGAAACCTTCTTTCGTTAATAATTACACAAATTTCGAAATCTATTCAGGATGACAGAGAGCTTGACCACATTCTAGGCTAAAAGGTTCATAGTTAAGGATTTAAAGATGAAATTAAAGGAAAAAAATACTTTGAAATGGATCTTTTGGAGATCCTTGTTAGAGATGGCCAAACTCAGCCTTTTTAAATAATTTCGACTCATGAAGAGTTCCTTCTCTCTCACCCATACAGTTACCCAATCCGAACTCGAAGAAGAAGAAAAAAAAACGAAGAAGAGACGCTTTTTTTTGCTTGTTTGTTCGCTCCCACGCGGTGTAATCTCTTTAGCGCACTATCATCTTGCATTGTCAAACAAGACAATCGCCTTGTCTTGCTTCAACTCTGACGTGGGGCGGAGAGCTTCCGTTTCACCTGTTTTCCACCCGGGACTGAGAGCTTTGAATTTTAAATTTTGTGATTTCAGATGGTCCGTGGCTGCTTCTGCGACTGCTTCGGGCCTTTCCGCCACGGTGAGTTCCATTTTTTTTTTCTTTCAGTTCTTAGGTGTTTTTAAGTGAATTTAATAGGAATGGTTGCTTTAGGAGCTGTAGAAGCGAAATATGAGCCTTTATTTGTATTGAATGAAGAATCATTAAGAAAAGAAGGTTGAGAAACTTACCCGAAAAGGTTGTGAAGTCACATTTTTGTCTACGAAAAGCTGTAGAGGAGGATAAAATAATAATGCTTAGCCTTTGTGCTCTGTTGATTATTTTAAGCAGAGGTTTTTTCAAAAAAAAAAATGGAGACTTGAAAAACTTGAACAGTAACGCTAAGACCTACAAGGTTTCGGGTTTTGAATGAGTTGGGATTTTTTTTTCGTTGCTCTGGCTTTTTTGCTGGCCTCTTCTAATAATGTGCTTCTTGACTCTTCCAATTTAAGCTTCATTTTGATCAACTTCGGAAAGAAATAGACCGATTCAGATCCCGACGTGTACGACAAGCCACTGGATCCGGAAGATGCCCGACATTGCCTTCGTAAACTCAGGGAACATAGGGCTCGAGAGGTGACTTTTACCGCAATTTCATTCCATTCAAAAAAAAAATAAATTTTCATTACCAGCTTGAAGGTCAAGAGAAAATTGATAAAGTAGCGCAAATGGCTCTATTCTGTGTATATCTAGAGACAGAGATTGAGTTTTGACACCGGTGGTCATTTTACTTTGCGGCTCAAAATTTACTGAAAATGTTCTTGAAAACTCTTCAAATGTAGAAAGATGAAGATCCCTCATTGTCTCTACCTTCTTGTTTTAGATATTATTTTTAGAAGTTCCCGTTTAACACAGAAATGGGCCTAACAAGGAGGTCCCTTTACTTTGAGACTTGCAATTTTCCACAAATTTGCTCCAGCAATCCCAGAACGTTCAGATAAAGATCCATCATAGTCTCTACCTGGCCCAAATTCCATTTTTTAAGATAATTATTTTTGAAGTTCGGGGTTATAAAGCCTGAAGCCCACTTTTCGCAAATTTGGAATATATCTCTAAAACTTAAAGTTTGCGCAGGCAGCGACTATGTGGAATCTCCATCTTAACCTTCAGAAAATGTTTGTAAAAATCAAAAAGTTCAAAACAGAAAAGTAAAAATTCCTCCCTGGGAAATGCGTTTGTAAATCCGAAATTTCGTCATATTTTCGTATAGAAAGGTCGAAATTTTGCAGGAAATGCGGAACCAGCCATTGGTAGCCCCACAGGAGTCGTTTGCTGCGCCGTACCCGCCGACGGCTCCGATTCTTCCGGCGGTCAGTTTTAGAATTTTCAATTTTCAATTAAAGCTTCAGTTGGATTATGATCGGTTTTCTTAGAAAGCAAGCTCTAAAGAACAGCGCCTCTAACTGGCCGGCCTCGCCTTTTTTTAGTTTCAAGCAATTGACAAATGAGGGCGTTGACGGCTAGTAAAGCTTTTGAAAAACAAAATCAAACTTATCACAACTGCTTATCAAAATTCAATTTTTCATGTCCTGACTTATCGTTTTCTAATTTAAACTCTTAGTTGAAACTAATTTTTTGGACATAGTTTCTTAAAAATAATTGAGTTTTTTTTTTGAGCAAAAAGGTTTCAGTTTTAAATGGAGCAGGGTGGAGCTTGATAATTTGAATTGAGAAGTGAGAGAAGTTATATTGAAATATTCCGGCTCAAAATTGTGAGCCATCCCATGTGCGACCGACGTTTTTTTTCAAATTTTTGGAGCGACTATCAAACCTTTAACTTTAATTTTCATCTCGTTTTACAATGATAACTGATTAAAAATTTTCAGACAGCTCCTCTGCAACGGCCGCCTTCCCCACCGCCAGCCTATTCACAAATCGACCCGTCTACTCTTCGTTCTTCAAATATTTAAAGCATCCCACCACATTTATATCGATACAAATGTTTTATCACTGCTGAATGGAATTCTAGTCAAATGTACAGTACGATGTTAAGCCATCAATGTATTCTGATAATCAATGTTTCGTCGTTTTGAAACGGGTATTTTTTCGCGCTGTATTTTTGTACTGTTTGTTTGTTTGTTTTTTTAATAAAAATTTCTATTTGAATTAATTTTTCATTTTTCCTCAAGTGAAAATTCTAGTTACTTTGAAACGTGCCAAAATTTAACTTCGTGTTCAAGATGATCTCGCGAAATTCGAAATAGATCACAGAGTGAAAAAAACAATTGAACTTTTTATAATCAAAGACAATCTTTTTGTTCACGGAAATTTGAACACGGCATAAAATAAAGTCGAACTTTTTTTCAATCGAACTCTTTTGAGTTAGAGAAGTGATGAAAGACTATTTGCTGAATTTTTGAAAACCGGCTTAAAAAAAAAGTCTTATGCCGTGTTCAATTTGATTCCGCGAAATGCAAAATACCAGTTAGAGAAAGGAAAAGATCACCAAATTTTGGAAAGTCAGAGATCATTTTGCATTTCGCGTAAATTACTTTGAACACGGCATTAGAAGTTTGTCCGGATTTTTTGAAACCATACTTCAGTTGTGATAAAAAATTTTATCAGACAGAAAAAAATATCCCTTTTTATAAAATTTTATCTTAATCTTTTTGTCAAGTAACTGCAAAAAGATATAAATCAATAAATCAAATTTGAAAACAAAAGAAAATTGCGAAAAATATTAATTATTATAGGCGCATGTTATACCGCCATGATGGACGTGTTCCGCTCGAGACCCACAACGATTTACGATATGTTTTCGCTAATGCCGTGTTCAAAGTAATTTCCGCGAAATGCAAAATGGTCTCTGACCCTCCAAAATTTAGTTATCTTTCTCTTTCTCTGACGGCTATTTTGAATTTCGCGGAATCACTTTGAACACGGCATACGAATAACTGACGAGATAAACGCGAGGTCGGTGGCGGTACATTGACGAACTCGCAAACATCTCGCTTTTTTCTAGGCGCGATCTCGCATTTTTCTTGGCGTCATCTCGCATTTATCTCGCATTTCGGAAATTTTCAAATTGCGAGAGAAATGCGAGCTCGCGCCTAGAAAAGTGCGAGCTCGCGCCCAGAAAAATGCGAGACCGGCGCGAGAAAAAATGCGGGATGTTTGCGAGCTCGTCAATGTACCGCCAGTGTCTCGCGTTTATCTCGGCAGTCATTCTTAGTGTTGGTCCTAAACTTTTTTTTTTCTTTTTTTCCTCTTTTTTCAACTTTATGGCGTGTTCATCAGAGAAACGGAACTTGCTTCAAAGCGAAAAATTGTGTTCATCGGCTCGCCAAAATTGCTCTAAAACAGTACTAATTTTTTTTTGAGCATTTTTTTGCGTTTCGAAACAGTTTTTGTTTTTTTTCCGATGAACAAGCCATTAGCAGCCTCCGGTATTTGTAAAGCTTTCCTCGCGTAAGTTCAGAAAAGATTTATCTCTGGGGCACTCTTTTTTTCACACCTCTTTGATTATTTTTTTTTCTTTTAACTTCTCGGACTGGTATAGTCTATTCCGCGCCAGCTTGTCACGTTTTTCTTCCCGCCAAAAAGACCGTATACAAAATTAGATCAAATTTCTGCTTTTATAACGGCAAGAAACAAAGGTCTTGAAGTGAAGTTGGTAAAATTTGACATGGCCTTTTGGCGCAAAGAAAAAAGTGACAAGCTGGCGCGGAATGGCCTATAACGCGAAACGGACGTTTCTGAGCAATTCCACGGATAATTTAAGAATGCTGACGATACTAAAGTGGTCACTAGAAATTCATCGACAGGTCCGAATCGCGTCCGTTTCTCGTTAGCGATGTCCGATTTTTTTTTTCTTTTTGCGAGTTTCCCATGCCCTTTTCGAAGTGGTCCTGCGAAATTCGAAATAGCGGTCAGACAGTAAAAAGGAACTCAATTTTGGAGAATCGAAAAAAAATAAAATAAAATTGAATTTTATGGTAATCACTTTAAACACAGCGTTATCTTCTTTTGTCATATTTCATTGCATTTTTAAGATAACAGTTCCTGAATTGTTTGAAATCTTGTGCCGCGTTCAATGCTAATTTGACGCGCGCAGCGAAAAAGTTTTTCCGGTTCAAAACCACGAGCCGAAACGCAGCGAAAACTCTACCAGAAAGGCGCACGGTGCCAGCACCAATAACCCGCTGCACGGTGCAAGTGGTAGTGCGGCTCCTCGCGTTTTTTCAGACATTTCGGTGCGAACTTAGTGCATGCGCACGGTGCAGGCACTTATAGTTATTTTGGTATTCTTATTTATCATTTTTCGATTAAAATTGGACAAGGGAAATTGGATCAGGAGGCTGTGCCTGAATCGAAACAGCAAGAGCTCTAGCTTCATCTAAATATGGCTAAATAGCTAAATTGAACTTCCTTAAGGAGGCATGCTGCTGCATCGTGCGCATGCACTCAATTTGCACCAAAATGTCTCAAAAAACGCGAGGAGCCGCACTACCACTTGCACCGTGCAGCGGATTATTGGTGCTGGCACCGTGCGCCGTTCTGGTAGAGTAAGCTGCAGGTTCCCACGACGTGAGTGGTTGGCACCGCCTTCTTGGCAAATGTACAATTTAAATTTATTTTCAGAATAATTTTCTTGCCGGGGCCAACCAATCACGTCTTGGAAATCTGCTGCGTTTTGCCGCGTTTCGGCTCGTGCTTTAGAACCAAAAAAAAAACCTTTTCGCTGCGCGCGTCAAATTAGCTATGAACGCGGCATTGTCAGGTTGACGTGTTGGAGCGTTCCTAGAATTGCTCAGAAACGCCCGGAGCGCATTCGGTTTTCGTTACCGAGGTCTGAGACAGAGTTGTGCGAGGGCCGACTCGTCAGCCTAACGGCGCAGTCTTTCTCTGAGCCCGGGCCAGGCTGAGAAAAACCTCAAGCAAAAAAAAAAACAGGCCCAAAAGCTCAAGTTTTCTTCAAGTCGAATATCAACCTTCTTTTTACGACGAAAATCATGTTTCTGATTTTTTTTTGTACTTAAAGTTCAACAGAAACCAAGACATTGTAAATAAGCGTTTTTCGATGAGAAACTTGAGTTAAGATACGATTTTTTCAATATAAAGTAAGAAATTTTTCTGAGCCTGGCCTCGCCCAAGCTCTCGTAGGCTTGTTCGCGAAAATCAATCCAGCCAGACCCATAAGCCCGGACCTCGGTACCGCAAAACGTACGCGCCCCCGATGTTTCTAATAGTTCCTTCAGCGGCTTCAGTACTCCTAAATGTTTACTAGAAATAATAAGAAGCGTTCGGGACGAGTCCGATTCGCGTTACCGAGGTCCGAGCACACTTGACGCCCGAAGCAATGAAGCTTGCGCGGGCTCGGACCAAGCCAGGCTTCGACAAAAAAAGTTCGAACTTCATCAAAAAGTATTGTCATCTCAAAATTAAAAAAATTACTTTTTCAGTCGTGTCATTAAATTCTATCAACAGCTATGGAAATAGACGTAGGCCGCTAGATTGGCAAGGACCTCGCACAAGCCTGGCTAGCCTGTTTTGATAAGGTGTCAGTGTTTTGAATAAATGAATGAATAATTCTTTGTACTATGGAGAAGCAACTTCAGCCATTGTGAATTCACTGTTGTTTCCTTTCTTTGCAATTAAACACAGAAAAAACCCTAAGCTGCTTTTAAGAGCATTGGGCTGGTACCTGGTATTGTCTAACCGGACTCGCAGTTGATCGAACTTTGTGTGCCTTGAATCTTGTCCGAAAACGTCATCGCGAACTTGATAAAGGTCGACGTCATTGCGATTAACTGAATTTTCAAAAATAAAAGACTTTCGAATGCAGAAAAAGAGGATATTAGTACAAAAGTTGGATCAAAAAAAAGCTGCTCCTAAAATTAAATTAGCTTTTACGCAGCCAGATCTGCGTCCTTGAATCATAATCGATTATTCAGTGCGATCGCGATGAAAATTCTCTACTGAAATCGTGCAAAGTGCAGTGCCTATGCCGGCATTCTGCAAAAAAAGTTGCATACATCCTGCAAATCAGAGCTTTGCATTTCGCCCAGAAGTTAATCGCGTTTTGCATTTCTTTTTGGGCTCACTTTTGTCCAGACGAAAAAAAGTGCAAAATGCGAGGTACTTCTGCGCAAAATGCAAAGCACTGATTTGCAGGATGCATGAAGCTTTTTTGGAGTGTGCTCGCATAGGCACGGCCTATTGCAAAAATTCTGTAGAGTTTGTACTAACTAATAACGTGTTTAAAGTAATTTCCGCGAAGTGAAAACTATTTCTGAATCTCCAAAGTTTAGTTATTTTTTTTTCCTTCTCTGACGGCTATTTTGCATTTCGCGGAACCACTTTGAACACAGCATGAGTAGAAGCGCCGAATCTGGCGTGAGAGTTTCTAACACATTTTTTAAAATGTTTATATATCTTGGGCAAAATCGAAATGGTGGATGATGGCCGCTAAAAAAAGCAAAAAAATCCCTTAATTGAGCCTTCAATTTTTTCTGGGGTTTTGAAGCCCACAAGAAATTGTGGAAAAAGGGAGAGACAGCGAAAATGGTGCATATGAGCCGAGGAAATGGCGCCAAAAAGCAGCAAAAAAGGATCCTTTGTCATCCTAAAAGAAACATTTCTATGGAGCCTTTTTCCACCCTTTCCGACTTTGCCTTTGATATCGGATCAAGGTTTTTCTGGCTTTAATTTAGTGTTAATGTCAAGCCTTCCCTTTTCCTCATCATGAAATTTTTCGAAACTAAAAATTTAAAACCTCACATAATTTGTTCCAGTAGTAGTCGATATCCACTTTTCAATCGTATGCTCCATTGGTTCTTTCTGAAGAAAAAGTAATTGAAAACGAATTTTTTAGTTATCAAACTGCTTTAATTGAAGTTGTTGTCGATCCTCGATGGACAGGTCTCGTTCGTTGAAAGCTTCCTGCAATAAACTCAAAATTGAAAAAAAGCAAGTCGAATATTCAATGATCAAGTCATAATGTTTTGATTTATTAGCTATGTATAGTCATGAGTGAGTTAGGGAAATTTTATCCAGTTAAAAGAACTAACTAGGCGGTGCGCTAGAGCTCCGCTCGGCCTTGTCAGAGCTAAGATTCCTAGACGCCGAAGGCCGTGACGGCATTTTCCGCGGGGGTCCCATCATCGCTTTGTCAGCATCGCGCTGCCAACAGTTTATGCCTCGGCCACAGGAATGGGCTTCGGCGTGACTTTGCGTATCCGATTTGCAAGCAAAAAGGATCGGCACTCCGGGAGTCCCGCGGGCCTAATCTACTAGCGCTTACAACTAAGGAACTTATTTTGAAAGTTAGAAGTTAAATGGAAGTTAAAAACTCATCTTGAAGTTGAGTTCAGGGGCAAGACGGAGTCGTGAGGGAAGCAAGAACGATAATTGAAACCAGGTCAAAAAACAAGAAATGAAATGTTGCCACGTGGTTTTTTTCACGTGTTATTTATTTGTGTACGTGTTATTTTTTTACGCCTTGCCAAGGGGTTCACGTTTTTTTTTTTGCAGAATATGAAGTTTTTATTTTGAATATAGTGTTGGGTCAGATGACGCAAAAGGTGAAGATAATGGAGTCACTAAAAAACTTGAAAGTTGAAAGTTTTCATTTTTTGGCTCTTTAGTTCGGAGCACGTCTGTTTCGCGTTACCAATGTCCGAAAAGTTAGAAGAAAAAAAAGAATCAGAGGTGTTAAAAATAACGCCCCAATGATAAATCTCTTGTCAATTTACGTGAGGCAAGCTGCTGTACAAATACCGGAGGCTCTCCATTAGCTCTCTACTTGTTTGAAATGCTGATTTTCAACGTTGCCACCAATTGTTTTGGTGTCAATAAGCCTGAGATTAAATGTTTTCAATGAAAATCCTTTGATTTTTTTAAAGACCAGAAAAAAATCAAATTAAAAAGATAAAATGTTATTTGTTTTTTTTTTCAAAGTTTTTTTCTACTAGGCTTTCACGAAACATAGATAGTCATTTCGATTTTTTTGTTTTTCGTTCAAAAAAAGTTTCAGGCTTATAAATAATTTCACCGTTCTTTTTACTTGCTTTGTTTTTTTTTATTGTTCATTCATTTCAGGATTTTCTATCTTTCTTTCAGAGGAAATGGGGTACATTCAAGATCCAGGAGGCATGACAACGGAAAATAAAAGGAAGGTCCGGGGGTTTATCAACGAAAACGAGAGTCTCAAACATTAAAAGGTTGGCTTTTTGATTGGATAAATTGGGAATGAAATTTTTTTTTCTGTGTAAAACGACCTTATTATCGTGTCATATCCAGTATAATAGCCGCAAGATGTCAAGTTGAGCGAGTGCATATACGTATATGAAGTCAGCGGAGAGAACAAATGTCTTCCTTTTTGGTCCCTTCGAATATTCATCATTTATTCCTCGACCTCTATTCTCACCCACTTTCTCGTTGAGCTTCTCTTTAAAGCTAAGCTGTTCCATGAGAAAATCGGCTCCGAAGGCTACTTTTCTATAATGCTTGGTTTATTTTTAGCTTGATCACTTCTAATATTTCAAATCTTTCAACTTCTCCTGTTTTTTTTCTTGTGAATCTTTCTTATGTGATCTCTAAGCTTCTTTTTTCAAGGAACATAAAATTTTTGAAGTGTTTAGGTTTTGTCAAGATTTTTTAAAAAGTGTGTCTCTCTCAATTTTTTCTTCTTTAATCTCAAAAAGCCAAGAAGAGTTTCAAACAGGAAATATTATTGAAAAAAAAAACCGAAAAGTAGCTACTTGTAAAATTTTTTTCTTCTCAAAAAAATTATAGAAACTTGTATGACATTACCCAAACTGGTAGATGCTGTTTTACCAAATTTTATCCCGAAAGATTTGATATCGAAAAAAATAAAAAAATCAGCTTTTTAAAAAAATTGATAACAAAACCGCTGAATTTCTAGTTTTTTTCAAGTCGTTTTGATTTTTCGATGAAAAAAACTTATTAAAAAAAGAAGGTATTTTTCATTTTTTTCGTCGGGATTTTTCCTGAATATGACAACGTTTTTTTGACAGGCTAGAAGTCTGAAAGCTTTAATTTACATTCTTTTTAAAGGTTTTTCGAAAAATGTAAGCTCGATATCAAAACGTCTGTTGAATGTGAAATGTTCAATCCCTGGGGCGCATTAAAGGTTCGGGCTCGCAGAATGTTCATCAAATAGATCAAGGCATTTTCTAGCCTATTTTCAAAAAATTTGAAATTTTCATACTAAAAACGACCTTCCTTGTCAGAAAACTCGTGCGACATCGGGCAGCCCATCATTCAAAAGATTATCCTTCAAAATCACTACATTTTTGTTGTTTTTGAAGCGTAGAAATCGCCATTTTTGACGGGGGCGAAAGATCCATCATCTCGAAGGATCCGCCTCACAAATTGCGGGAAATAAGCCAAAACAGCGCTCTCTCCTTTCGGATCGGGTTTCGGAGCACCCTCATCATCGTCCTTGTGTACTATTCTTCCCGGCTCCAGATTTTCTTTCCAATTTTTTTTTTCAGAAATTTCATAGCCTTCGTTCAAATTGGCTGTTTACCTCGAGAAAAATGTGTATAGTTTGGTGTCGGAACCGAACTTCTTTGCTTTTTTTGTACCTTCAATTTGAATTTTCATTTGAGGGAAGCAAAGTTCAATATCAGACGGTCAAATAGTTTAATCAAGGCTACTTTGTCTGAAACTTTTTTTTTTCTCGCCTTTTTTGCTCAACTTGTCATATCATTTTCTGTTGTAAGTCGTTTTTAACTAATAAGTGAACGTTTTTAGCCCCCGACTTGAATTTTGATGACACTTTGGTGAAGTGTCCTTTAGGACCTCTTGATTCCGAAACAAGAAAATATATCTCGCAATAGATCTGGTTTTTGAGTGGAAAAAAAAGGAACTCCTGCGTTTTTCCTGACAAGCTAGCCGAGAATTCGTTATTGCTCTAAACCTAAACTTCAAATCTTTTCGAAAAGAAGGAACCCGCTCGAAAATAAAATGTTTGTTTCGTGCTCACACGCGAATCGTCGGTGCTCTTCCTTTTTGGGGCAAAGTGCACTTGAAAATTGCTCGCATTTTCCACATTTTCCATTTCAAATCACTTTTAGCTCGCCCCCGTCCGCCTGACAAAGCTTTTTCGTCCCATCCACAAACCTTTTCACAACAACAAAAATGCTCCGAAATTGGTCAATCAACCCTTTTTTTGACGAATTGCCCTTTTAAAGTCGAGTTATTCAATTTGAAATCATAAAAGTACTTGACGTCATTTTTGGACAGCGATTTGGTTTTTTTCCTCACTTTTTCTTTTTTTCGGCGCAAATTTATGTTTCCAATTTCACAAACGCATTTTATTTCGGAGAAGTAGGAGGAATTTTTCCGCGCTCTTCACATACGTCAGCAGTTATAGTCAATTCGAAATGGGCTTTTTTTGTTGGGAAACTTCCCGATTTTCTTGATTTTCGTTTTTTTATGATTTCAGTTTTTTTTTTAGGATTACGACCTTTCTACCTTCTTGGGCTCAGAAAAAAAAAAGGTTTTTTTTCCCTGGAAACATGAGATAAGTCAGCTTTTTGCGGACCTTTTGGAGATGTTATAAAATGTTAATTCTCAATACTTAAGCGAAAATTTCGGGAGATTTTTTTGAAATTATTTTCCTTCTAGTTTAGCGAAGCACTGTTTTTGAGCACTGTTTCATTTCCAACCATTTTTTACTGAGGAACATCGACTTTTACAGGGAAAAAATATAAAATAAACCTTATTTCCAATCTGTCATCCGAAATCCATTCAAATTTGATACCCTCTTTCAGCATCAAAATCAAATTTCTTCTCCTTATTCAGCACATTTCCAAGTTTCTCTTGCCAGACGTTTTTTCGATCGTTCTCATGCTTTCGAGTAGTATTTCTATTTTGAGAATGATTTTCATTGTACTTTTCGATAATTTTTTTTCACTCTTACTTAATAAATAGAACGTGTCGAAGCTTGTTGTTAGGACCTACCCAGGCAGAAAACTTGACTCCGTCTACTGTAAGATGCACCTTTTTGCGTCCGAACTCAGCTTTGTAACAACGATGTTCAAAAATAGCTGTTACAGATGCTGAAGACGTGCTGGAGTCTGCTGGCGGCGCTGTCGGCGGTGACGTCATTTGACGTCGTCAACGTGAGCGGCCCGCGCTGCTTCTCCTGTTCCGTCTTCACCTTCATCAACTCCCAACTCGTCTGCGCCAACCCGGCCACCTGCGCCTCCGACTTTTGCTATTTGTGTTCGTTTTTCAAGCGCCTTGGTCTAGTGGCTCTGGCTCTGGCTTGAGAATTGATAGTCGCCGGTTCGGATCCTGTTGAGAAGATTAATAATTAATAAACTTCTCACTAGGGGGAGGGCTCAGTCTAAAACGCGAGTTTAAAATTTTCCAGCACCAGTAGTTTTTGACTCGGATTTAGAACTAGCACTCAAAAAATTTCAATAAAAGCTTCGAAAAAAGTCATAACGGCTGAAAAAAAATTGATAATTTCGATCGAGCTCTTTTGGCTCTTTCAAAAAATCGATGTTAACTTTATTTCATCTTGATAAATTTTTCACATACCTCTGTGTCCCTCTTCATTTTGAGATTTGTAATCAGGGGGAAAATTCACATATAACAGTCGTACGTTTATTGAGAAGCCTTACTGGGAGTCCAGACCATCAAAAAGGCGATAAAAACGTCTTGTCAGTTTCGTTACCGATTTTTTCAGACCTGGTGTCCGACGGAAGATCCATGTTTCTCTCAGGTTGTGCTGAGGACGTCTCGGACTTTCCGATCAGGTTCTCTATGAACTTGATCAACTTAATAAAACTATTTGACTATGACAGACACACGAAGGAGCGAGTAATCTGCCAGACGCGTGGACCCGTCGGCCTGTGCATCTGTCGCAGCGGCGATTGTGGCGACGTCGCCTCGTCGACCTCGGCAAATCTCTCCCAAGTCGCCTGGCACGACAACGACGCCGCCACGATGAACGCCATCTCTCATGTGAGTTTTTTTAAACACATCATATATTTTATTCAGTCATCACAAGGGAAGTGTGTAAGGTGAATTTTGCAGACCTAGTCCAAGATTCAGTGGTTGGTAGTCTAGTCCTCAAAATCAAACGCTGAGCCGTTTGAACTTTTTTATTACAAACTTCTGTTTTGAAAAGTAACATTCAAAATGTTTGAAAATTATCATAACAAATTTTTAAACGGTTAACCGATTGGAATTTCAACTCAAAAATTTTTTCAACTGTTGACCGGAATTTCAACGGTAATTTGTTTTCTCAACGGTTGACTGGTGAAAAAAAAACCTCAAAGCTTTTTTTTAAACGTTTGAAACAGTTGAACGGTTGAAAATCAACTGTTGAGCATGTCTGAAACTTGGTAGAATGTCGAAAAAATATTGAACAAAAGTCGTTTCAACCTTGCGGGTCGGGTCGCCACGGGCGACACGACACAGTAGCTTTTCTGTCGCTTTGTACGGCTCACGTTCACAGAAAATCATATCCAACTATATTTCGATATTTCATCTCAAAATCTTTTCAGCGTGTGACGGGTTTCTCGGCGGACTACGCTCGCAACCGCGTCGGACAAATGCGCGTTGAAGAATTCCCCGAAACGTTTCCCGGAGTTCCCATTTCCCAAGCTGTTCCTCGATCTTCACTTTGTTCTTTGCTTTTTCTTCTTGCCGTTCACTTGATCTTATAACTCTCTTTCAGATTCTTTCAGTTTCGATACTTCGATCTACGGGTCCTTTTTTCTCGAATTTTAATAGATTATGATCATTTTACGAGTTATATTTTGTTCGCGACAGTTTTCTGGGAGATTTAAAGGAGCATAGTCAATTTTCGTGGTGGTTTGAAGCGAAGAACCGTTTAGTGTGTAGCTTCAGGTTCACTAATGCCGTGTTCAAAGTAATTTCCGCGAAATGCAAAATGATCTCTGACTCTCCAAAATTTAGTAATATTTTTCTTTCTCTGGCGCAATTTTGGATTTCGCGAAATCACTTTGAACACGGCATAAATAACCTAATTTTGAATGAAAAAGAAAACTGCTGTGATAAAAAAAAACCTTTTTTTATTAAATTTTTTCGTCGAATAAAGGATTTGAATTATTTTTCGTGGAGGAATGAAATCCTGATGAAATCGGGGAGGAGAATACTTATAAGCTGCTTCCTAAAAGCAGGCTCCTGAAAATTTTTAAAATTTTTGTAGTTACAACTTTTTCACCATTCAAGAAAAGGAAACGTGAGCTCAACGGCGTACATTTTGCTTGGGAGCGCTAGAAATGGCCTTCCAAAGAGGTAAGAGGAATAAACGAACCCCATAGGACGAAAATCCCTTAAAATTTAGGTGATCCCTAAAGCTTCAGTGGTCCCTATGGGGGACTCAGTTTTTTTAATCCAGATTTGAAAGTTAAAAAGGCTTATTTAGTCATACTTGACTGATTAATCTCCTCTTGATATTTTTGTAGAAGCTTTTCACAGACTGAAAACCTAGAGTGGCTACTTTTGGATGTTTAAGTGATCCTTAAAGGGCAGCCCAAAGCGCTCCTGAAGTTTCCCCTCTAGTGATCACTCTGGCGCTCCTAGCTAGGTTTTGAAATCATCTTTTTATTAAAAAAAAAGAACTTTCAGCTTTTCTTTTGGAAGAAAAATGAAGTTCAGGCCAGCCAAAAACGGCATCATGACGGCTACTTGAAAGTTGCTCTATTTGGGTCGAAACTGGCCACCGGTTATTGTCGGAGGGCTCACTAATGTTGAGCAAACAAGTCGACAAAAAGGTTCAAATGTCGCGTTTTGATTTTTGAAACGACAAGTTTGGAGGGAGACATGGGAGGTCGGGACAAACACGACACGAAAAACGGCTGCCGGCGATTCGGAGTGTTGGCATTGGTTCTGGAGGATGACCTCCTCCAACGACGACGACGCCGACGGCTGGGACCACGCTCAGCGTTTCGAGGCTTTGGTTCGTTTGTTTCTATTGCTACTATTATGATTTTTCTTTATGATGATGCAAAATGTCGTACTTGCAGAATGCTAGTTGGAGTTGAAGAATCCGGAGAGAATTTCGCGATGAAACTCGTAGTTTAAAGTTCAGGGGAAATTTTTGTAGGAGTAACGGTTTCACGAACTTTGCAAAAGGCAAAAATAAAGGCTATTTGATTTTTCCGAAAAGAATCTTTGCACCAGTCCGTCTAGGGGTCTGAGAATTGATATAATTTTGTTCTTTTTCGGATTCCCAGTAAAGTTCATACTTTTTTATACGTTTATACGCTATAGAGAATATCTGAATCATAAACTGCTTTCAAAACTGTAAAAAGGACAAAAAATGAACTTTTTTTTTCAAGAAGATCAGACCCATTCATGTCTAATTATATGAACGGAAACATTTTTGAAGTTTTAAAAATTGAATAAGGAAATTTTTCGCTTACTCACAAAAGGTTTAATTTTTGAATTTATCGAATTTGGTTGAATTTCTCAGCAAAAAAGAGAAAGATCAATCTCTAAATATGCAAGTGAAGAACCCATGCGTGCGGGAGATGGGGCTGGCTCACAGAAAGTTTAAAAGTAAAGCACAAAAATAAGTTCTAAGCTCGGGGAGGTAGCATTTCCAGAAAAAAAGAGTTTAACATGAGGTAGTACCGACTTGAATTTATTTAAACTCGGGAGGATATTTCGGCTTAAAAAAAGGTCTGCCCATTTATGAGTTAGTTCGAGTTTGAGACGGTTTATAAATTCCACTGGACCTCGTCTTTTTCCAGAACAACTACGAACTGCTCGGGTTCGACTCCTCGCGCGGCAGTACGGCCGAACCCAAGGCAAGTTCTTTCCGGCCTTCTTTAAAACAATGGAACGGAGACTGTCCCCCGAGGACAAACAGCAATGCACAAAAACCGTTTTACCACGTTAATCGGGGGCCTAATTTCGGGCGTCCGACAGGTGTACAACACGAAGCGTTTTCCCTTCCACCAGTCCTGCTCATTTCTATGCTGTCGAACGTCTTTTCCCAACTTTAGTACTACTCTGAACGACCTTTTTTTTTCGAATTTAACGAATGGCCGAAGAAACCACGACTGCCGCCGCCCCGCCGGTGCCTTCTTCTGTACTTTTTACTCGATTTTTTTTTATAGAGTTTTAAGCTTATAAACTTGAGGAGAATGGGTTAAACACGGATCTGTTGTCAGGTTCTTGTTTATCCTTGATTTTTCTGAAACTACAGTACGCTTTTCTTGACCCTCTTCAGCTTCAAAGCGAAAGAAGAGAAAAAGTTCAAAGGAAACAAAATTAGGAATTTACCGTTATTTTTTTTTCTGTCTTTCATTTTGCAGTTTGATATTTTATGGTCTGATTGTCTCTTTTTGACTTAAATTGCTTTGAAAATGCCTAAATTTTTCAGTAAATCGATTAGTTAAAAAAATTGGAATATAGTCGACAAAGAATGACTTCTAGTAATTTATAAGCTAATTAAAAAAAAACCACCGAACGGTATTACGTAATTGAACGAAATTCGAACTCAGTCCGTAACTTTTCCAGCCATTCCAATTGCGATCAGAAGAGTTCTAGTAGGGAATGAAGTTTAATTTTGGAAACGGTGGTCAGAAGTTTGGAATGAAGATCTTGAGTCGAATAGTTTGAGTTTTGAAAAATAGGGTTAAGATCTTCCCGCAACCTTCGGCATACTTTGAAAAACCGGCTAGTCGATCAAGAATGAAATTTCAAAAACATGGGTCCTTAGGAACCAATTGAATTTTTAAAAAAGCCTCTGAATTACTGTATTGAACTTTTGACCTTGCGCAGAAGTTGCGATTTCGATGTCAAAATCAAGAGCTGACAAAAAAAAAAAATAGAAAACCCAAAAAAGGCGGCGACGAGTGAGTTTTGAGAGGTGACATGGGCCGCCGATGAGCCTTTCTTTATCCCACGATCATCAAACAATCGCAAAAGTGTCAATTCGGCCTCGAAAGCCGAGGCTTCATCTTTTTGTCCCTTCGATCCTCGTCGTCACCTTTCATGGCTCTGAAATAACCCATTCAACTGATTTTTCTATTTTACTGCCTTGAGTAAGATTTTGTTTTTTTTTTTCTCATAGTCTCAGTTCAGTCCTACCCAGGTTTTTTGAATCACCTTTTTTTGGTTTAGTCATAGATCGAATTTAATTTTTTGGTTTCTTTTTTTTGCCATTTTAAGACAGAAAATGGCATTTTGTACTCATTTTCTTGACATTTTCTCTATTAAATTACCTTTTCAAACTCGTACAGTTCTAAAAAATACTGTGCAATTTTTGGATTTTTTATTGGGTTATATCATTTGAGGTTAATTTGTATTGAGCAAAAGGGATTTCGAAATGACTATCGAACATTTTTCTTAAAAAGAGGTTTCCAGGAATTTTATGCAATTTTTCATTTTATCCGGAAGGTTAGAAAAACTGTGCTGTCCGAAATTTCAGAAGATTGGGGCTCTCCCTTTCGAAGTGTTAATTTGAAAATTCGAGTTCTAATTAGAGCCTAAAAATATTTTCTCAGATTTAGGGAAATCAAAAAAAAAATTGAGTATAAAGAAAAAAAAGTAGCAGCTTTCATATACCTCGAAACAGTTTGAGTTTTCCAGGAGAACCCGTGGAAGAAGGTTGGAATGGATCGGACGATGGATCGACGCGGCGACGATCATTCACACATTTACACGACAGAAGGGTCCGCTTTCACCTTCTTACTTTTCTTTGGTTCTGTGTTTTAAATGTGAAAGAGTTCTTGAAATCACTGTTTTAGTAGGAAGAGTGTGTTTCAACTGCCTTTTTATAACAATTCCTCTCAAAAAAGTCCGTGTTAATCTCATGTTCATTGGATTCGTTTTTTAGTGGTCCTAAAAGCTTCTCCGATTTTTCCTAAGCCAAAAACAGAGACATTCCTTGATTTTTTCTTCATAATACTTTCAACTTTCGTTACATCTCTCAGTGTTTACAGACTTCCCGATTGAACTTTAATTTAAAAAAAAACAACGTCTTTTTTCTAATGTCCATTTTTCCATTGCTGTTGATCTCATGACCATTGGCACCTTTGGCAAGTGGCGCGCAGTTGTTTGCCGCACTGATTAGAGCGATTAATTTCGTTAAGATGCGCGCGTGTGAATTTTTGGGCTCCTTCCGTTCTAGCTGACCAGTTTGCCGCCGCCGCTTGCCAAACCGTTTTTTATTTCTCGATTTTTTATCCTCGATTTTTTTCTGTTTTGATGCGCTGACAAATTAGCGGATTACAGTGAGATCTGAAAGACAAGGAAAAAGTTTGAAATGGTTAATCTAGGGTTCGGAGGATTTTTTTAAACAAGAAAACTATTCGAAGCTTGAGAGATTGAGTGGAAAAGTTTTCTTAGAAATGCCAGAGTGGGCCATAGTAGAGTGGTCCCCAGAAAAGAATCCTGAAGGCCCTTATAGGGACCACTCTGGCGTTCCTAGTTTTTTTTAAAATTCTGCTTTCAAAATGAACTCAATACGTCATAACGAGCTTTTTTTCTCTGGTCTCTCCCGTTTTCCGTGTTGTTTCCATGTTCCCATGTCTTCGAAGCGAGAGAAAAGAGAGCGTAGACATGTCAGAGCGTTCCAAGCTTTCAAGAACTTGTCGTGACTATTGACTAAGTTGAAATCCTTTGAAATTAAGCTAAAAATTGAGCTTTTCAACGGAATATGTTTTCTCAGACACTGATAACGTATACGGTACTATTCGAGATCATTTAGCGATCACTTAAGTGGCCTCACCGCCATTTCACTATTTTCAAGGAATGGGTTCTGATTCGATCTTGTGTTTCGTTGCACACCCCGAAATTGGCACTCGAAATTTCGAGTTCACACTGCACTACATTCTCCTCACGTGTTGCTCCTTCTGAGCTTCTGAGAGCATCTCGCAACTGTTTGACTATCATATTTTCGGGACAAATCTCCTCTCCCAAGTGCAAAGTCGTCGTGTTGTTTGTGTCCAGTCGGCTTGCCCCCATTGTTTCTGTTCACACAAATCGGGCTACAAGCGCGTCAAGTTCAACGTATCGGGCAAACTTTGATCGGCCTTTGAAGACTAGAGAATTCGAAGCTGTAGAAAAGCGATATAGTTTATCCACCGCTGGATTAGAGAAACAGTGTGCGATTTTAAGAGAATCAGACTTCTTTGTAGACTTTTCTTTAATAAGAAACTGAGATCGTCACAAAATTTCAAGAATTTTCAAAAAGCGGGTCTCAAATGGGACAGCAGGCACTACTCTTCCTAGGGAAGCCTGTGAAGAATTTACGTTTTTTGTTTTTGCGATTTTTGTGGTTTATTTTCATCGAACCCGTCTTACTTGAATCACCGTCACCGGCCGTGGAATCGATCAAAGCGCCACGGTCTCGTTGCGGCTCGAAAAAGTCTTTTAGAACAGATCTAAAGCTTCACGCGGAAATCCTTTTGGGTCTGACGCGCTTAAAAGCTACCCGTTTCTTGTCGAGTCATTCCGCATGCAATCATGATCATTTCTCAATATTAGAATATGTTTCAGACGTCTTTTATAGTTCCAAACTAGCGTTGACTGGAGTTTCTAGGGGATTTTAGTTGCAAAAAAGCCAACTTTTTCTTCTAAATTTAAAAAAATTTTGAAAATGTTAAAAAAAAGTAACAGTCTCGTTCTTTATCAGAAAAAAAAAACGAGTTTATCACAGAATTAAGCCAAACTTGAAGGCAAAGTGTCTTTTGGCGATTTTGAACGCAAAGACGTAGAGCAGAAGGGTGAGATGACTGTGCGAAACGAAACCTTATATCCCCTTTTCAGCACCATCCGCTCTTCGTAAATACACACACACACAGACGTTCCCAGACGTTTTAGAGGCTTACCTGGGTGTTGCGAAAGTTTTTTCGGACTGTTTAGTTTGGATTTCAGCCTGTAGTTAATTCACACATGGCTTAAGGAAACGGTGAGCGAATTGAAGAGGGTTTAGACGTGTTTTTATGATTGTTGAGTTTTATTTGATGTGTGATGGGTAAGTTTTTTGAAATGTCAAGGATGGGAAGAAAGAATGCTTGGAAAAAAAAGAGTAGGACAGGAAAAATTGCTATTCAATCTTTTTTTAAACGTTTATTCAATGTGTGCCCACACGGTAGTTTGACTGGACCGATTTTGAAATGGGTTTTATGGAGAAAACAGTGAAAAAATTTTCATTCTGTAAAGATTACTGTCAGTTCTTTCTCACTATTCGTTCTAGGACCTTTTTCATGGATTTTATATTGGTGGTAAACACTGCACTGACTTGAGAATCTTCTTCGAGACCAAAGGTTAACGGTCTTTTTCCGGTTTCCTCACCTGCTCAAAAGATGATCCTCTGACGTCACACGCCTCCTTTTTTGGGTGGGCGTGCGGCTCATTGGCACTCCGGCGGCACACGCGGCAAGTTTCCGTTCCGACGACGGCCGTCCTCTGTCGCTCTCCTCGCCGGCAACGCTATTTCGTTCCGCTTGACCGTCCCTCCGCCGTCGCCGCCACCGGCCGCAGTTTTCAGTCGGTCCAGACCCTCCGCGCGCCTCTCAAGAGTATCTATCTTCAACTATCGAGAGCCCAAAAGGAAAGAAGCCTCCACCTCGAGACACACTTCAAACCTTCTCTTTCTGCGATATACTTTTTTTCTGCCTCTATCGGAGTATTACTGCTAATTAATATGCCTTTGGCCTGAGAATGGTCGATCAAATGGACACGCTGGACCACCGGCGGATGGACACTCTGGATGGACGCCAGCGAAAGAATTCCGGCGACGAAGAGCCTCCACCGCCGCCTCCCAACCATAATTCCTACTATTTTAATAGTGCCGCCGCCCTGGAGGACAGCGAGGAACGACGTCGGATCAAGACCCAAGACGTCGCCAAGAATCAAAAGCTTTTGCCTCGTGACAACGAGGCTAATTCCTCGTGCGTTTTTCAGGCTGTTTCTGACTTTTTCACCTTTTAGTTTGTATTTTATCTAGTTGAAAAGTATTTTGAACCTTTTCCGGTTTTTGTTGAGGTTATCTGGCTTGAGTGGCTTGACACGACAAAAACTACTGTAAGATTGGTAGTCCCAATTTTTTTTTTAAAACTCCTTTCTAAATGCTCCGCTACTATGAAGCTTGTTCTAATTTCTAAGTTAAATATTAGCTCAAGGGGATATTATTCCATAGCGCTTGAACTTATAGATAGGAACCTTGTATATTTAATTTTTTTACTCGAGAAAATGATTTTTGTTTTGTTTTGTAAGGGTGTTTTTTTTCAATTTGGCTTTTTTGTGGCTTCTGACCTTTTTCTTGAGATATCAGTTTTACT
The DNA here is from genome assembly GCA_904845305.1 of Caenorhabditis auriculariae. Taxonomy (NCBI): domain Eukaryota; kingdom Metazoa; phylum Nematoda; class Chromadorea; order Rhabditida; family Rhabditidae; genus Caenorhabditis; species Caenorhabditis auriculariae. Next base: position 81,082 of record CAJGYM010000097.1, read on the forward strand.
AAAAGTTTGGAATTTTTTTTCCAATTTTTATTAGTGTCTCATCATCTGTATTAAGTTAGTTCAACTTCATTGAAGATTTTTCTGATTTTTTTCTCTTCGCGATAAAGTTTTTTTCTACAATAAAGGGTTTTTTTCAAATTTTTTTAATTATATTTTTTTGATTGAAATTAATCGATTTGTTTACAGAACGGTCATCGAAAACAAAGGATGGGACATTTTTTTCGGCTACTGCCTGCAAAACCCGACAAAGTCGGCCACGGTTCGTTTTTATTTTTTTCCTTTATTTTTTTATTTTTTTGATTTGTTAAGTCGATTTTTTTGTGAATGATAGACTTTTTCCTATATTTTTTTATAGTATCATTTTCGTATTAATACTGATTATATTTATCGAATTTGACTTCTTTTTTTTCGAACTTTAAGTATTTCCTATGAGGCTACTGACATTGGTGATTGTACTTCAAGATAGACTCTTAATTTTAAATTTTTTTTTGTAGATTTTCCGCATGAGTTGCTGTGTAAATACCTTCGTGGATCTTTCTTTTCTTTTTTCGGTTTTTTATCACGATTTTTCTCCAATATATCGAATTGCTCCTGTCTTTTTACAAAGTATAACTTCACTAGAAATGAATCGATTGAGAGGCTTTTGTCGTTTTGAAATTGAAAAATCGGAGCTCAAAAACTAAGAAGTTCTTTTTTTTTGTTCATTTGGCTAAGTTTCAATTTTTTTTCTTATAGATGACCCAAATCTATCCTTCGCGATTTAAAAAAAAATAAAAATTATTTTTGAATGTCCCTGAGAGAGTATCTTTTGAGCGATTTCCTACTCACTTCTTCTTTACAACTTTGAGCTATCTCAAAAATAACCGTTCAGCAAAATTCTGTATGAGGCGTCTTTTTTGCGTTCCTTTTAACTTTCCTTGTGAAAGTAGTGTAAATTTCAAGGTTCTATTCATCTGTTTGTTGATTTTCCGATCCAGAAATGCGCTGGCCGGCGGCCAAAAACCTTTGGAAAATCCCGGTTTTCAAAAATGCTGCTGAGCCTTGTCAAAAAAGTGTCGAAAACGTCGCAAAGCTCTAAGTTTCGCCATGTCCCCAATCGTGTTTGTTTTTCGCTAATTGCTCTCGCTGCTCACTTTTTTCTTCGCCTAAAGAGCTGCTAGGTGAGCTCTTTTGTCGTCGATGTGGAGCACGAACAGCGTGAAAAAAAAGTCGACGACACTCTTTTTTTTCTGTTTCCTCGTACTAATTCTACACTCATCTTTGAGACAATCGGATGAGTGCAAATAATGTCGATTTTCTGTCCCCTTGTTGGGTGTGGAACGGTTCGAGTGGGAAAAGAAACAGTTTCACAGAGGGTGAAGAAAAGAAAACACAAAAAAAAACTGGAAAATGATTATTTTATGAGCAAAAAAGCGAAAATTATTATGGAAAAGACGTTTCAAAAATGTCTAAAGAAGCTCTTTGTAAACTACAATGGTGATGAAGCCTAAATTAGAAGCAGTTTTTTGCAAACATTTTTTCTGAAAGACTTTCGAAAATCCTGGAGCCCTTCTTTAACTTTTTAGGATGGTAAAACATGTTTTTTTTTCCTAGATCGCAAAATCGCTACTTTCTGAGCGTTTCTGTGACAGTTTATGCTTGCAAAAAGAAATTTGAGATTTTTTTTTTATGAAAGTAAGTGACTTATAAGCACAAAAATGATCCCTTTTTAGTGAAGAGGAAAAAAAATGAGAAAGAGGTTAGGTAAATTAAAAATTTGTCTCTTTCCTGTCAGCAAAATTTCCGAACTAGTTGTTCTTCCCTATTTTAAATCCTTCAATAAGTTCCTGTGTCTAAGAAATGAAAATTTTGATTTTTTCGGTTGAACCTTGTTCAAATTGTCAATAATTTTTTCCAGGTTTCTGGCACGATGCCAGCCTTCAAGTGCTCAAACTCGCCACATTTATCGTTCTGTTCGCCCTGACGCTTTCCTCGGCGGTCGTCGCGAAAAGCGCCTTCCTCCTGATGACGTCAGCCATCGGCTGGGGCGACCAGACGATGACCATCTGCAACCAAGTCGTTTCAGGTCCGTACATGGGTCATTTTAGGGCAGGGGTGTATTCTGAAGTGTTTATTTTTAATGGAGTGGGTATATTTGTGGTATCGCTTTGTACCAAAACAGGAATTAATACTTGCAGAAGCGACTCAAAACACGGTGAAAATCAAGAACCAACACGTCGTCAAGTGGGTCTGGGCGACGTTACTCGCCTTATGTGCTCCAGAAGCCCTATGCTTCGTCAGATCACTCCACAGAACCATGTTCAAAAACGTCAAAAGACCGACTTTCATGCAGTTTATGGTGGTGAGTAACGGTTTGACTTCTCTCTTCTCTAGTGGTGAGGGAAAAGAGGGTCCAGACAGGTCAGAGGGATTCGAGTTAGGATTTATAGTGTGTGCTTGCGATATCCTATATTTCTAATTACGCGCTATCTTAATGTTTCTGGGACATAGCAGGTAAGGTAAATGAGGGTCCAGATAGGTCAGAATTTTTAGAAAACAATTTCAACAAAAAATGATTATGTTGCTTCAGGTTCTTCTGATCGAATCTCTGCACTCGATCGGCGTTGGAATCCTGGTTTTTCGGATTTTTCCCGACCTTGATGCGGTCACAGGTTCATCTGTGAGACAAGTTTTAGAAAAATATAAATTTTTCAGCTGCCCAATTGACGAATGCAATGTGTTTCGTTCCGTCGGTGCTGTCACTGATCAGCCGCCGACCAAACAAGGTTATTTTTTTTAAAGGCGCAGGGCGTGGTTTGAAAAAAAGAATTTTGAGAGGAAAACTTATTATTTTGATCTGTACCTGTTTTCTTTCTTCTTTTGTTCTTTTAACATTTGTAATAGATCGTATGAGCTTTGGAAATTTTTCCAAGAAACAAATTGTTTCTTCAATTAGAAAAGGAAAAACTCATCGAATTTCACTTTTCTTCCATCTTCCTTATCAAAAAGTCCGCCTCTCTTCCAGATTGCCCTCATTTTGGTCATCATCGATATGGCGGCCATCGCAGCTCAGAGCAGTGGATTTTGGGCCTACCCGGTAGGAAATTCCAAAATCTCAAGGCTTCTCTACAGTAACCATACTTAGATGTTCATGCCGAACCTACAAAAGCACTCGGTGGCAATTCCCGTCTCATTGACGCTCGTCTCACTGGCCTGGTGGCAGAATTTCGTCCACCTGGACTCGGTTTTCCCACCTGTCCGGAGTTTGGCCAGGTCCTACCTGTCATTTTTCGGATTTTGAATGTGAAGGTTCAGATTTGCCTCACGGCTTTCTGAGCGAAGGTCGAAGACCTACGCGTTCGTCTCACTCTGGAAAATGTGCATTTATTTCGTCTGCGCAGTGCTTTTCATATCTCACAGGTAATGACAAAGTTTATCCCTTTTGGGAGAGATTTTTGTTAGCCTCGATCTTTAAACCCTTGCTCAGAGATTCAAAAAACCAGCTATAAGGCTTAAAAGGCTTAAAAAAGGATAGTTTATGGCTTGTAAATGAGATTTTTCGAAGTTCCAATGCTTGGATTTGATGAGAAAAGAGCTGGTTATGAAGAAGTGAAATAAAAAAACTTGTAAAAAAAATAGAAAATTGCTGAGAGAAAAATTGTTTACCGAGTTGTGGAAGTTGTGGAGCGCTTTTTCAACACTAATTAAGTTTTACTGATCGTCGATTTTTCAAAGTACAATCTGAAGCTCCAAAATTTGAATAATCTAGTTTCAAAGTCAGAGAAATGGATATGAAATACTTTTCAGAATGAAAATGGAAGATCTGTTGCAAAAAGATCCGTTTGGCGAGAAGCTGTTGGCCGTCGTTGGCCACAACATGAACCAGACCCAAATCGACAAGTTCCAAACGAGAATCAACGCCATGATTGAGATGGCCAATCGAGGTTCAACCGAGAAAAAAAAAATGATTTCAAAAAAAGTTTTCTAGAAGCCGGGTACTACCAGCCGCCGCCGAAGAAGCCTCCAAAGAAACAAAATCCAGACGATGTTAGCAGTTTTTTTAAGGAAAACTTTGCGGAATACCTTGGTCGCATTTGGAACTACTGAAGGCATTAAAAGTTCTGCAAACTTAGAGAGAGCCCGACCCAGAACGACTTGCGCTCATTCTATATGTGGCCTCGGTTTTTCAGTAGCCATTTACTTTCTGTGTATTTTCTCAGGCGATGAATAAGGAAGAGCTAAGCAGCCACTCAAGTGATTAGGGCTCGAAAATCTTTTTTCACTCATGGTCCATCCCATAAAAACATGAAAATTAACGAGAGGGCGTAAAAAAACTTAAAAAACAGCTGTGAACTTTAGCTAAAAAGGTCATTTTTCTTTGTGGCTGGGTTTCCCTGGAAATGACCAGGACACTCCTGGATGTACCAGATGAACATGATGAAATTCTAAACTTGAACAAATTTCTAGTTTTTGAAATATGAGGACTCAAAGTGCTAAAATGGTTTATTTCAACGGAATTCGATTGTTTTCGTTGACTTTGAGCCCTCATTTCTGAAAAATTAAAAAGTTGTGCAGGTCAGGATTTTCAGGCGCCCCATCTGGTAAGCTAAGAAGTGTCATGCATAATTTTCAGGGGATTCCCAACCGCAATGTAAAATGACCTCCATTTTAAGTGCGTCATAATTCATAATTCACGTATTTTCATCCATTTTTTAATTACACGATCAAACTATATACAAGTTATTTGCAGGCCGAAGTGGTCGACACCGGCGAGTACAAGCGTTTGAAGCGAGCCGTCCATGAGGAAGTCGAAGAGGAGGAAGAAGAATTCATGAGTTATAACGTGATTGGATTCACTGAAAATCAGATAAGTATGTTGAAGTTTCAGATCTACAGCAACTACGTCGAAAGAAATCAACTGACGATGGCTTATGACGCTTTATGGATCGTCATCGTTCAAGTCGCGGCCGTTTTTGTCTGCTATCACAGCAGCAAATTCGCCTGCAAGGTGTCCGATTTAGAGAGCTTTGAGCAGTTGAAGAGAAGAATTTCATTAAAATTTATTTGGAGATGAATTTTTGTGTAAAAACTGACGGAAATCGGCTTTTAAAAGATTTTCTGTTGAGTTTTTTTTGGAAAGAATAGAAAAAAAGGACCTTTCTGGGAAGTTTATGGAGAATTCAACTGATTTTTACGCGCATGTAGTCAGGTTAAATTTTTTCTACGAACGTTCCGACCGCGACGCGTTGAGCCATTCCAAATGCAGCTCTTCATCAAAAATCATTTTCGCGCTCGAATAAAGAGAAGAACTTGAATATGCTTGAGTTTTCAGTTGGTATATTTTTCAATCCAACTGTTTTCGGAATTGGAAGACTTTACCAATTTTCTTTTGTGCCTTTCCCAGTCTTATCTCGTAGGATTTGCTGAGGAAAAAATCAGAAAAATCTGGGATTAAGGATTATGAATTCGAAAAGGCTGTCCGTTAAAAATTTCAATAGAGAATTTCCATCTCAAAACGGTTTTGAAACAACAACAAAAATTCGATTGTTTTTGGTTATACCCATTCTGTTCAGGTAATGATGCAGCGGATGGGTTTCGCCTTGCCGATGGCCCTCTCTGTACCTTGTACAGTATTCGTCCTCTCCACAACTTGTCATTTTCGTGCCAAGAACCCGTGTCATCTCACCAGCTTCCTCACGATTGTATGATTTATTTTGAGGATTTTCTGGAAGTTGGCTGGGAAAATTTTTAAATCTTCATTTTTTTAGAGGGCTTCAAAGTCTTCAGGGCTTTTATGAATCTATTAAAAGGCAAAGTCGCATTTGTTTTTTTCATGAATTTTGAACCAAAATTTTGGAAGCACATCTGAAAGAAGTTTCATTGAAATTTTATAGAATCACCCCTTGCTTTTCCCGTTTGAGCCAAATTAGATAAAAACCTATATATTTCTTTTTGCATTAGTTTTGAGAGTATGATCTTGACCAAAGTTCCGTTCCAGGAACTCTTCTGGCAATGCGGCTCGGCCTACAAATCGATCGCCGACTTCGTCCTGACGCCTCAGACCTGGATCTGGCTTTGTTGGCTCGCCTCTCAATTCTGGATCACCATACATCTGTGGAATCCCAAGCACGAACGACTCGCCAAAAGCGAGAAGTATATAGATTTCTTGGAAATGCATGGAAATAAAATTCTCCTTGAAAAAATTAATGCTTAAAAAAATATTCTCTTTATTTTTAATTTTCAAGTGCCTATTTCTAAATCTTGGAGCCTCAAATCTTAGAAAAAATGTGAAAAGCCAGGTTCTCACGAAATTTCAAGACTTTTTCTTTTTCACGGCTTTTTTAAGATATGTCGGAGTCGAAACAAAGAAAATAAGTTTACTTGATCATCCTTGAAAAGGCAAGAAGAAGCTTGCGTATCCCTGAAAAGTTGCCGACTATTAACAGTTCGAAAAAAATTTACCACGAAATGTCGTTCAGAAGCTTCAGCTTTAGGACCATTTTTAATTTAGGAAAAACAGCTTTCTTGAAATTTCTGACGAGCTAAAAGCTGAAAGACAGCATAGGTTATATATATAAATTTTTTTGCATAGAAGTATTATCCTTTTCCAGACTATTCATCCTTCCCTACTACATCGGCGCGTTCGTCGACCAATCCCTGGCGTTCAATCGAAGACGTGACGACAAGGCGAAAATCAAGGCCGAAGACCTGGAATTTGACCAGGAGGACTCCTCGTTGACCTATGAGACGATTCCGGGACTTCAAGGCAAGGCCCCGCCGTCGGTTTGCTCGGCGAGCAGCAGCAAACTGGAGAATGGACTCATTCGGTAGGGGTTTTAGGGAATTCATTGAGTTAGGTCTCTTCAGAGAATCATTTTCGGAATAGATACGATAAAGCTTTTTCATCTTTTCAACTTTTATTTTTTAGCCTTTTGCGATTTTGCAGAAAAGGGACAATTTTTAGACTTTCGGAAGCCTTGGCTTCGAAAATTAACTAAATGTGTAAGCCGAACTGAAGGAGGAGCAAAATGTTCGCGAATTATCTTTGCGTCTTTTTAAAAAAAAAACCTTTCGAGTAGTCCCTTGAAGAAATGTAACAGGAACCTCAAAAGGACCTACTAAAGCTTTAGGCTCTTATTGGACCGCTCAACTCAGAAATCTCCATAGAGAACCCCAATTTTTGAATTCTTATAGGTATCTCAAAACAACCCCTTATAATGGTCTTGAAAACACAAAAACCCTTTGGGGACCACTCCAAAGTTTTCAGTTAAGAGCGGTTTTGAACTACAATGACGTCATTGTCGCATCACAGTATGAAGAAACTCTTTCAGAGACAGCGCATCGTCGGCTGACGCCATCACGAAGATCTACGCGTGCGCGACGATGTGGCACGAGACGCCCCACGAGATGACGTGCATGCTGAAGAGTATCTTCCGGCTCGACGAGGACCAGTGCGCCAGGAGAAACGCACAGAAGTACCTCAAGGTGGCTCTTGGAGTCTTGAACGTTTATCGAGATCTTTTTTCTTGCAATTGTTTTGAACTTTCTAATTCAAAAAAGAAGAAAAATTACTTTTTTATTATCATTTTTTTTTTTTGCCAAATTTGCCTTATCCTAGTTTTTTTGAGATCAAAATTTTGAAGAAAAAAAGGCGCGCGGCAACTGAGGGGCCAGAATTGAGTTCCGTCTATGCAAAGTACAATTTATATATATATTTTTCCTAAACTACAATGTATTCTATTCAAAGTTAAGTTGAAGCAAAAAAACACTACTGACACGTCTGTATCTCTTTGTTTCGGATACTTTTTTTCGCCAGAAATCTTTATTCGGCACTGTAAAATGATGAAAAATATAATCTCAATGCAAATTTGCTTTTTCCTTTTTCGAAGCTGAGTTTTCACTATTTTTATTTTTTTAGATTAATTCTCATCGTATTCTCATTAAATGTTGTAACTATTTGACGTTTTTTCTTTCAAAGCTCGAAAATGGTTAAAAAGCATTTATTCTCAACAAAAGTTACCATAATTTGTATCAGCCATCCATAAAGCTATTCTGATTATTTTTTGTTTTTCTTTCTTATAATTCGTCTCTTGAAGGTGATCGACCCGGACTACTACGAATTTGAAGCTCACATCTTTGTCGACGACGCTTTTGACGTTAACGAATATGGCGAGCCACAAATCAACAAGTTTGTCCGGCAAATTGTCGAGGTCATGGATCAGGCTGCAAGGTATTCATAAAAAAAATGAAAATGTATTATCATCATCTATTTCAGTGCTGTCCACCAAACGCACATGAGGCTGAAGCCGCCGAAGAAGGCCAAAACGCCGTATGGAGGAAAACTTTGCTACATCATGCCCGGAAAGAACAAATTGACGATTCATTTGAAGGACAAGAACAAGATCCGGAACAGGAAACGGTGGAGTCAGGTGAGACAGGACAGAGAGAACAGTGGCGGCTTGCAGAGACGCTAGAGAAGCTAAAGTGTCTTAGTTGTCTGAAGTCTCTTCAGGCTGTCGTTGATCTGGGAAAGCGAACGAGAAGGCAAAGTGAGAGAATAGGGCTATTGAAGAGAAAGCGGAGACGTTAGATTTTCCTGATTGTCTGGCGTCTCTTCAGGCCGTCGTTGATCTCCCGAAAAAAAAAGAGAAAGACGATTGCTAATTAGAAAATATGAGAGAAGTTAGACTTTTTGGGTTGCCTGGAGTTAAATAATTTGGAACGATCATAAATCACTATGTTTCCGAAATTTGTGGAATTTTTTTTGAATCGATATCATTCCAGGTGATGTACCTGTACTACCTGCTCGGCTACAGACTAATGATGAAGGTCGATGATCCGGCAAGAAAGGTAGCTTTTATAGAAAAAGAAGAAAAATAATGGTTTTTTCAGGAAGTTATATCGGAGAACACTTTCATCTTGACGCTCGATGGCGACGTCGACTTCACGCCGTCTTGTGTTCATCTACTGGTCGACTTGATGAAGAAGAATCGGAGACTCGGCGCTGCTTGTGGACGGATTCATCCCCGTGGCAGTGGATTGATGGTTTAGGCTTATTTTTTTGAAAATAAAATGGAAATATTATAAAAATTGGACCGAAAATTAGCGTTTAAGAAGCGAATAAGTGCGATGTAAAGAAGTGGTTTAAGTTTTTCATTTTTTTCCAGAACCGTCGGTTTTTTTCTTGACAATAGTTAGAAAGAATAGTTTTTTCAAAATTACCTGAAAAAAATTAAGCTCCCAGACCTATAAATGAAACTTTAGATAAGTTCCTGAAGTTGTATAAATGTCCCGTGTGATGAAACGTATTCCAATGCCCAAGATTCATTAACTTTTATTGAAATCGGGTCAATCTTTAGAAACTAAATTTCAAAAATTAATGAAAATAACTGAAAGTTTTTGTTCTTTAAAGAAATTCGTTGAAAGATTCGTCTTTTAGCTGTAAGAGGATGTGAATTGCTAAAGTTTCCGACATACTGAAAGAAAAGTCGATAAGTTTCGAGCCTATTGCAAGGAATTTTTTGCAGGTTTGGTACCAAAAGTTCGAGTACGCGATCGGACATTGGCTGCAAAAGGCGACGGAGCACATGATCGGCTGCGTGATGTGCTCTCCGGGATGTTTCTCTCTTTTCCGAAGCTACGCCCTGATGGACGACAACGTGACCAGAAAGTGATTGATTGCTATTTTTGCACAAAAAAAAATCAAGTGCATCAAAGGAAAAGTTCTTACTGACCGACTCGATATAGCTAGTTTACGGCTGGCTTGAGCCATCGAAAAAAGGGTCCTGAGACGATTAGAAAAGAGATATTTCCTGGCAGGTGGAGAACGCAGACAGGCCCCGCTCCTTAGCGTCTCAAGCCATAGTTTTCAGAGCTTGATCTCCTGGTAATATTGCAAGTCTATGCCGTGTTCATTTGTTCACTGTTTGCAAATTGACGCTTTATTTGTATTAAGTGATTACGCGAAATACGAAAATTAAAATCTTGAGAGCCGTGAAAAAATTGGGTCATACAATGAAATGGCCTTTTTACGCGCTTAATCAAAATAAGTCGCGTAACAATTTTAAACGAATGTCAAATAATTCTTTGAACATGGCAAAAAACCTCCAGATTTTTTGATCGTATTCCCAAACTCAAAAAAAAAAGGAACTTTTAGGTACGCCTCAAAGTCCAACGAACCCCTGGACTACATCCAATACGATCAGGGCGAGGATCGATGGCTCTGCACATTGTTGCTCCAACGAGGATATCGGTGAGAAATTATGAAGTCATCAAATCAAGTCTTCTGATTCAGCGTTGAGTACTGCGCCGCTTCGGATGCTCTCACTTTCGCGCCGGAAGGCTTCAACGAGTTCTTCAACCAACGTCGTCGCTGGATCCCGTCCACGATTGCCAACATCTACGACCTGCTCAAGGACTACAAGAATGTAGTCAGCGTCAACGAGAGCATCTCCATTTGGTAGGAAGAAAAATATTGGCCTTCCTTATAATATTTTTTTCCAAAGCTAGAATATTTTTTATTCGATTCACTTCGACTAGTCTGACCTCTCTGCGCTCTCTTTTCTCTCAACGGCGAGGTCAGACTGTTGCAAGTTCTGATGAATGACATATCTGGTCAGATAATAATGATGGAACTTCAAAAGAAGTTTTCATAATCATAAAAAGTCAACCTTTCCAGGTACATTGTCTACCAGCTGGTGATGCTGATCTCGTCGATTTTGGGTCCCGGCACGATCTTCCTCATGGTCGTCGGAGCCATCAGCATCTCGTTCGGCATCGATACTGTCTGGAGTCTGCTCATCGTGACGATCCCCGTCACCTTCTTCTGCATCGTCTGCCTCACCGCAAAACAGGATAAACAAGTTGGAGCTGGAGCAGTCCGAGAAAAATCAATAACTTGCTCAGTTGGTCGTAGCGATGGTGATCGGAAACTTGTTTGCGATGCTCATGACGGCCGTCATTGTCGGAACCTCGTTGCAGATTCAGAAGGACGGAATTTTATCGCCTCACTCGATTTTCTTGTTCGCAGTTATTACAAGGTGATTTTTTGAGGTGTTGAAGCAAACTTAGTACCTTTACAAGGTAGCTGATAACTTGGAAATGGGCCGAAAATCATGATCTGATTGGTTCTCACTGGTGACTTGAAGGGCGGTACTCTGATCCCCTCGATGTCAAGTCGCGGTGAACGTACTTTTCAAGGAGCCTCTATCCGGATTATAATATAACCAAAATTTGAAGCTAAAAGCGGTGTGAGAAATTATTTTCCGAAAAAAAAAGTCCGAATCTAGTTTCCTCGGAGGCTTCCAGTTTTGATTAGAGAAGTGCTCGTTAACACAAACCGAACCTTTTTGAGTATTCTTAGTGATCCCTTCAGCAGATCTCTTAAGTGTGCATCACAAAAGTTCAGAAACGTCCGGTTCCGAGGACTCTAAAGTAGGTTGGAAGCTTCAGCAGGCCTCCAGAAATCGAATTCTTTTCATTTTCTAAGTAGCTTTTTTTTTCGACTCTTCAACATTTTTTTTTCAGTTTCATGACGGCTGCGATGCTTCATCCTCTGGAATTCACTTGTATCATCCCTGGTGCCATTTATTTCCTCGCCATTCCTTGTATGTACATGCTCCTGCCCATCTACAGTCTCTGCAATCTCAACACGGTTCGAAAATCAGAACCAATAAAAGAATGAAAGTTGCGTTTAAGGTCACCTGGGGAACGAGAGAAGATCCGCGAGCCGATGAAAAGAACGACTTGGCGAAAAAACAGAAAGACCGGATCGATGGGATCGAGGCTGGCGGGGTAGGTCTTGAGAGGAAAATTGGAAATTCCGAGGAGTTTACTGTAATGCAGAAAGAGAGATAAAGAAGCTCGATGATACTGTGTTTCGGTAGAGCCACTTCAATATGGCAAAATTAATTTTTCCGAGCAGTTTTATGGACCACTTAAGAGTGCTGACGCCGCTAAAGTTGCTATTAAAAATTCTCAGAAACGTCCGGGGCGCGTTGCCAAGGTCCGAGATAGGGAAGTAGAATTACTGTAGTGCGATGGAGCTACTTTAACGGACACGTTGATCGATTTTTATTTTTTCAAACAAGTTGGACCAATAGTTTGAGCGTACAAAAAAATCTAACAAAATTGAACTTGATCCACCTCGGCGTTTGAAAATTGAGCTTCTTGATTTGTTTTAATGATATCTATTTTTTTTACAGATCACTAAAGACGATGGTTTTGCTGATGGATGTAGTCGACTGCTCTGCTGCCTGCCGAATAATCGGGTGGACCCTATGGTTGGCCCTGAAAAAATTCAGTTATTATCAAATGTTTTGAGACGGTCGTGATAAACGAGAAGCTGAACGATATCACGAAAAAGCTGGAGCGGCTGGAAAGAAAGCAACAGCCCGTCTTAGGAAGAAGGTAGCTTAGAAAAAAAGATGAATTTGGGGCTCAACAATTGAAAAAGATGTCAGTTGACTTGTATTCCATGATTCAAAGACTAAAAAGGAAAATTTTCGAAGTCTCTGAGTTTTTTTTTAATAATTTGCATCGTTTTAATGGAGTTTCAAAAATTTAACGTTTATTCTGGCTTTGAATTTGAATTCAGAGCTTTTGAAGAAAATTATGAATTCTCATCGGTTCAAAAAGAATCTTTGTTAATCAATTTTCGAAAAAAACCAATCCAATCGTAAAAAAAAGTCCTGAGAAGATTAAAAGAGAGACATTGCGTGGTTGGTGGAGAGCGCAGACAGACCACGCCTCTTTGCGTCCCAAGCTAGCCGTGAATCGGCTATATCTTCTGAAACCGATCTCAATCCACTCAATTATTAAAAAATTTTCAGAGCGTCGATTCTGTCCAGCACTGGAGGTACGGTCCAGGCGGACAAGTGCTCAGAAGCCGATGAAGATGAACAGGTAAATTGAGAGTTTCCGTGATCCCTTTTGGATAAATATGATCATTTTTCTGCTGGGAAGCCTCTAGACAAAGAAATTTGGAGGAACAACGAAAATTTGACGTTGGTGATGAGATTTTTGGATTCATACTTCTTCCAAAACTAATGAGAAACGCCAATATATCAAGAGCAATAATTTTTATTCAACTCCAGGCTGAACTGGAAGACGCCCTGGAGATGTCCAACCAGTCGCACGCCGCCAAAAAGAACCAAAAATGGAAGCAGACACAGAGCGAGGCCTGGCTCAGCGACAAGTATCTTCAGAGGTTTCGATGAATTTCAGAACTAATTCTGATTTTTGCTCTCAGAGCTGAGCGGGAGTTCATCGAGCCCGAGGAGGAGAACTTCTGGAATGACGTCATCGACAAGTACCTGTTCCCTCTTTCGATGGACAGCAAGGAGATGGAGCGGATCAGGGCCGGACTTTTGGAACTTCGCAATCGAGTAAAAATTCTTGCTTTCGTCAAGCTGGTCGCATTTAGAATGGCTCAAACTTGAATTTTTTTCTTTGCGGATTTAAATTAACAGTTTTTCAAATGATTGAGAATTTTGAGTCTCAATTTAAAAATCTATTTTTCACAGTGGGTTTTTCCGAAACTCTGCCTGAACTTTTTAAAAAATGATCCATATTTCATCAATTCTAGGTAACTGCCGGCTTCTTCATGCTCAACATCGTCTTCATCATCGTCGTCCTCGTCCTCCAGCTCCAAAAAGACTGTCTCCACATCGAATGGCCTCTTGGACCCAAGTTTAACCACACGGTTCGGCTCTGCAACGGCGATTCCAAGGAGGTGTGAGAAGGGGTTCGAACTCAGTGAAAATAAGTTTCTCAGGAAGTCTGGAAGATGACGCGACTGCAGCTAGAGCCGATCGGACTCGTCTTCCTCCTCTTCTTCATGAGCATCCTCGTGATCCAGTTCCTGGCGATGCTCTGCCATCGATTCGGCACCCTGGCGCACATCATCGCCTCGACGGAGCTCTTCTGCTTCCGCAAGACCATCGACAAGCTCAGCGAAGACGAGCTCGTTGTCCAGAACGCCGTCGAAATCGCCCGGGAACTGCAGGCAATCCGCGGCGTCGATGAGCACAACCAGGAGACTGAGGTATGTCATTTCATGGAGTCTACGTCTAAATCTTCGAGCGTGAGTCTGAAAAATCACAAGAGCCTTCGAGAATAAGGGAGTAGAGCGTTCAAAACTCGTTATCTCTCTTCATGGAGCCGAAAATTAAAGTTTGATTCAGCCTGGCGAAGACCGTGGGATCTCACGTCGACGCGTCGTTCAGAACCTCGAGTCGTCACGGAGGTCGATGATGAAGCGGAAGACGGAGACACTCGACGCCGCCTTCAAAAAGAGGTCACTTTAGAGGCTATTTTAGTGGTCGATTGAAGATTTTCGCTTCTGTTGGATACTTCATTTAATTACCGCTGGAAGTTCGACTTTGATTCGTCCCGTTCAGCTCCTAATTGATGAAATACCTCTATAGTTATCAATCAGCCCATAAAGGAGTTTTTTTTTCCGATCTCGAAAGTGACCACTTTAGTTCTCTAGGAGGCTAGGTGACGCCATAAGGGCTTTTCTGAAAGTTTTTATCATTTTTTCAGCATTGACACCGAGTGTTATTCTTTCTTAAGGGATTACTTCACATCAACGAAAAAAAAACTGCTTAAGTGACTTCTCAAACAATTTTTTGTTCCAGGTTCTTTGCGCTGTCGAGTGAGGGACAGCTGGAGCCGGGCTTTTCGTCGCGCGACAACACCAAACGGCTCACCCTCCGGAAAGGCACGATCCGAGCGCTGGAGCATCGGAGAGACTCCTTATTCGGCACCTTGGACAATCGGAAGGTTAGTTCTGGGTTTTTTTAACGACTTGACTCCTGCGGCTACTCTATGATCGACACCACCATCCAGGGCCAAGACGACGTCGACGGCGCCGGCGCCAGCGTCCGCGGTCCGGCACAGCGACGGCTCGAGCGGCTCTTTACGGCGCAGCAGGAGCAAAGTCCAGGCGAAGGCCGTCGTCGGTCCGGCAATCCATCCTGGGACAAGCCTGGCGACGTCGAACTCCGACGCTTCTGAAGACCCAAAGAAAAGCTCATCTTTCCTCCTCCTTACCTTATGATCCTCAACACTCTGGTCACGCCCAGAATCTTGTTTGTTTCGTTCAAATCGTCTTGTCTTTCACTCATTTGTTAATTTATTACACCTATTTATTCTAGTATCAAATACACCCGCCAAAACTAGTCGAAACGTTGCTCCAACCCCCTTTTTCCCGATGTGTCTTTCGATAAAAGAAGTCATAATTTATTTTTCTAGTTTTCCTTGAGAAAAAGAACATAACTCGTTTTTTTCTTTTTTGAAGTGGAACAATACGATTTTGCAATGTAAAATACTTTCTTCAGTTGCGAAAGGAAGCTGAAGGGCCTGCTTGAGCGTTTTTCGGGCCCCATACAAACTTCATCAAGATATTCGCATTTTGAGAAGGCTCTGAAGAAAGAAAACCGGAATTTTTTCTTTGGGATACAACTGACCAGGTCTTTCAGGAGAGTCGGAGTCACAGAGAAGCTGATAAAATAAGTCACTTGGTCTTTTCCCTAGCTTTCCATTTATATAGGAATTCAAGCGTTTGCACCAACCGAGAAGATGTCATAAAGATTTTCAGCTTAAATCTCCACTTTTTCCTTGAACCAGATGATATGATAATGAATCGATAGGGCGAAACGGGACAAATCTGAAAATATAGTTTAATTCCCGATAACTTATCAGAAAATCGAGTTACAAGCTTAGACGAAAATGAAGCTTCTGGATAGAGCTCAATCAGTTAATAACTTTTGTCATTCGAAAGCTAACGTTGAGACGAATCGAATGATATGCTTGGCTAAGCTGTAGCTGCTCTGGGAGTCGAGATATAAGCCTCCAAACTTCTCCAAAAAATTAAAATTGCGCGTCTGATGAAACGCGTTGACCGAGGTTGAGTGTCGGGTCAAACGCTCGTCTGAGGCTCTTATCGGTGTGGTTTCATCGCGAAAAGGGAAAAGCTCAAAAAAAAGTTGGTTTTTTTCAACTTTTTTCCATTGGAATCGTTAGAGCAGCTTCTATGTGGTACTGTTATCATATCCGTTAGGAGGGAGAAGCTCAAGAGCTGGGTAAAAAATGGCTCCGAAAAACAGGCACTTTTTGGGCTTTCAGGCGTCATAACTTCGTTCATTTTGAAGTTACAGAAAAGCTAATTATATCAATCGATTTGTCTCGTTATCCGCTTTCTAATGATGTAGGACTTCAAGATCTTCCATCAACCTGTGTGACGTCATGAAATTTCCCAGCTTACATCTCAGCTTTTTTCGCAACCGGATGATATGACATTCAATCGATAGAGCGTCTTGAGACGAATTCGGTGACATATCTTGTTCACTGATAAATTATCACAACTCTGAGTTTTAAGCTTTGGCGAGTCTGAAGCTTCCGGATGAAGCTGAATCTGGTAATGTTATATGTCGTTAAAAAGCTGACGTTGAGACGAGTCGACTGATATAATCAGTTAAGCTGTAACTTCAAAATGAACGAAGTTATGACGCCTGAAAGCCCAAAAAGTGCGTGTTTTTCGGAGCCGTTTTTTACCCAATTCTTGAGCTTTTCCCTCCAAACGGATATGATAACAGTACCATATAGAAGCTGCTCTATCGATTCCACTGGAAAAAAGTTTAAAAAAACCAATTTTTTTTTGAGCTTTTCCTTTTTCGCGATGAAACCACACCGATGAGAGCCTCAGACGAGCACTTGACCCGACGCTCAACCTCGGTCAACGCGTTTCATCAGACGCGCAATTTTATTTTTTTTAGAGATTTTTGAACGCTTATATCTCGGCTTTCAGGGTAGCTACAGCTTATCTGATTATATCATTCGATTCGTCTCAAAGTCGGCTTTCGAATGATGAAGGTCATCAACTGATTGAGCTCCATCCAGAAGCTTCAAACTTATCTGAGCTTGTAACTCGATGGTCTGATAAGTTATCGGAAATCAAACATTACTATTATATTAATCTCGAGGCACTCTATCGATTGATTATCATATCATCCGGTTTGAGCGAAAAGCTGAGATGTAAGCTGAAAATATTTATGACATCATCCCGGTTGATGCAAACGCTTGAAGTCCTATATCATTGAAAAGCTGATAACGAGACAAATCCATCAACATAATTAGCTTCTCTGTAGCTTCAAAATGAACGAAGTTATGACGCCTGAAAGTCCAAAAAGTGCGTCTTTTTCGGACCCCTTTTATACCCGACTTTTGAGCTTTCCCCTCCAACGGATATGATAACAGTACCATATAGAAGCTGCTCAATCGATTCCACTAAAAAAAAGTTGAAAAAAACAAATTTTTTTTGAGCTTTTCCCTTTTCGCGATGAAACCACACCGATGAGAGCCTCAGACGAACATTTGACCCGACGCTCAACCTCGGTCAACGCGTTTTATCAGACGCGCAATTTTAATTTTTAGGAGAAGTTTGGAGGCTTATATTTCGACTCCCAGAGCAGCTCCAGCTTATCTGATTATATCAATCGGTTTTTTTTTTGACGTCAGCTTTCGAATGATATAGGTATTCAACTGATTGAGCTTCATCCGGAAGCTTCGTTTCTGTCTAAGCTTGTATAGTCAATGTTTCCCGACTTGAAAGGTGATATGGGCTGGTTGGCAAGGGCGAGGTGTTGCGTGTGCGACGCGGCTATTTGGCGGCGAGCCAAAATTCAAATGTGGGAGACAATTTGGAAAATTCGGCCACCGCTTTTTTATTTCCTTTTTTCTTTTTCTTGTTCTGTTTTTATAATGTTTTCGCAAATTATTTGCTTCTGTGAATTTTATTTGAACCAATAATCGTGTTTTTCGCACAAACAACAGTTTCTTCAAGTTGATCGTTGCTCATTCATTTGTCGCAAAATATGAATTTTTTCACTTATGATTCGGTGCCGTGAAAAATTTACTGTATTTATTCATTGATGATACTTTTTCAAACAAAGCAAAATACGATTCAATAATTTCAAAAAAACTCAGAAGTCGAGGGTTTCACATCAACAAGAAGCGATTTTCACTAAAGGTCATGGTTTTTTCTCAAATTCATTCATTCTTTTTTCTTGAATGCAGTGGAAACCTTTAGAAGCACGATTTGCGGAGTGCTGCGAAGTATTTTATCGAATTATTAACAATCTTGAAAAAAGGTTTTTTTCATGGAGTCGGTTCACCTTCTGAATTGAAGAACTTCAGGATTCCTGCAGTGATTTTTCGAAATGGAGAGAGAAGATGACGAGTCGCGGACGATTACCAAGGTTTGCGAGTTTTCGTCTTTGTTCTTTTTCTGTTTTTGGTTTAACTGTTCTTCCAGTGTATAACTAAGAATCCTTTCAGTTAATACTTACTTTTTCCTAAAAAAAAAGTTCGTAAATATATTTTGTTCACCACGAAAATTTTACATTAACGAACATGACATTTTTCAAGGTTAATTTTTTTTTCTTTATGTAATTAATACTACTTTTCAGGGAATATCATGAAGTCTCTCTTTTGTACTGTCTACATCAGCATCCTCACAACGTTTTGCTAATCTGTTATTTTGTTTCGCCTTCCAATAAACTTGTTTAAAAGGTTCTTGAAATTGTTCTAACGAGAATAAATCGACGGAAACGGAGAGTAATTGATGATGAATTAAATCACGGAAACAGCTTTTTGACGCCGCTGAAGTGGACAATGATTAAAGCGAGTGTTAGATGAACAACGAAACTACACGGATAATATGATAAGTCAATAAAAAGTATAACCAAAACATTTCAAATGAAAAATTTCTTCAAACGGCAACCTTTTTTAAAGGATATTGTTAGAAAATAGAAACAGGTCATCACAACGCATTTTTCTAAACCGTAGAAATCAAGAAAAATTATACATACACAGAACGTTTTGTTATTTGTGGAATTCGTTAATGCCGTTTGAATCCAAGAAACCTCGCCTCGACAAAAATCCAGTGTCCAAAGAAGGTATAGAGTTATCTATTCTGTAAAAACTTCTTTATATTGATGCCGCTCTATAAAATGCTGAAAAAAATGACAATGAGAAATTTCAACAAAAAAATTGAAACAAACCTGTTTGCCATCAACGAAGTGTTTTTCTTTCAAACACATAGCTTCTCACTCATTCTTTCTTTTTCTCACGACCTGCAATCAAACATAATGGAGAAATTATAAAAAAATGTTAGAGGTTTGAAATTGAGAAGTTCAGCAAATACGAAAGAAACAAAAAAACCAGCGATAAGTTTTTCCGAAAAATGATTCACGGTTCGCAGCACGTTTGAGAAATATTCTATGCAAAACAGACTGAAAAAGGTGTTCGCTTACAATATTACATTGAGGAAATAAAAAAATCGAAAAACATTATAAAAAAACAGAATAAGAAAAAAAGAAAAAAAAGGAAATAAAAAAAGCGGTGGCCGAACTTTCCAAATTGTCTCCCCACATTTGAATTTTGGCTCGCCGCCAACAAGCCGCGTCGCACACGCAACACCTCGCCCTTGCCAACCAGCCCATATCACCTTTCAAGTCGGGAAACATTGACTATAACTCAACAGATTTTCTGAGAAGTTATCAGGAATGCAAATGTACCGTCAGATTTTTAAAGAAGTTACAGCTTATCTAATTATATAAAACTATCTAATCATATCCTTAACATCAGTTTTCTTCTTATGCAGTTTATAAAATTTTCGAACTTCATCAAGGAAATTTTTTTTCTCTGCTCAACTCGAAGATTTCATGAAGTTGAAAATGAGCCGTATCAGTTCATTCCCCCATATCTCAGTATCAAACACCCAAAACTAAACGAAACGTCTTTTTTTTCACGTTTTTTTTTCACGATGTGCCTTACGATAAAAATGAATCAAAATTATAAAATAAGAAATTTATTACAGGAATAACAAAGAAACTCAGAATTCTCTTCTCTTTTGGCGTAGGAACCCGACCGTTTGCAATAAAATCACGAATCCTACAAATAATGAGGAAACCTGAAGGACCACTCAAAATGTATTCAGACCTTGGCGACGCGAATCGGACTTGTCGGGGCCTTCCTAGTGACCACTTTAGTAGAGTCAGAACTCTTAAGTGATCGCTAGAATTGCTCAGAAACGTCTGATTCGCGTTAGGAGTAGTTAAGAGACCCAAGCAAAATCATTACTTGGCAAGTCTGAATTTTCATTTATAAATTCCCATACGAGAAAAGAAATGTAATTTTGAGAAGTATTAAAATACCTGTTATGCAACTTGAGTGACCCCTTAAATCATTTCATAACATTGAGTGTGTTCAGATTCCCTCGGTTATTTTCTAAAGAGAAAGGATAAGCTAACAGTGAAATAACTAGAAGGGAAAGCAGCGAGGTACATGACAAACTATGAGACAAAGTAGGAAACGCTTGGAAAGTAGAGAAAAATTGCCGCCGTAGATGAGAATGTACAGAATTTACACACGTAATGGTGGAAAGCGATAGGATTGACCTTGAGGATCAGGAAAGTGAAAGGAAATGACAAAGTGTTTTGGCAAATTGTAAAGGCAAATATAAATATAAATAATGGGGGATCAGGAGGAAGAGCTGTTGAAGCTGGAACGGTCCTTGTTGAAGCGGGTCATGGTGCCGACGATGGTCGCCGACGGCTTCAGAATCGTGCAGGCCAGGTACTTGAGGTTGGAGGTCATGTCGTAGGAGAAGGGGACGCCGGTCGAGCAGGTCGACGTGAAGTGCTGGCAGTTGCTCCGGCGGATATCGTACTCCTCGAGGACAGTCTGGAGATGTTCGGCCTCCTTGATCACCTGGTCGCCGCTGCGGCACACCAGCGGGTGCGAGGCGCGGAATATCCGCGGAGGTACGTCTGCAATTCGTCAATTTGATTTAGTTTAGAAACACGAAAGTTTTCCATTTTTTGAGCCGCAAAACTTCAGTTTAGAAAAACTTTCTCAAATTTACAAGCTTTGTAAAGAATTCAAATTGATAAATTCCAACTCATTTTGAAGATCTCAATCTTGTCAACCGATAAAAGCTCATTTCGTTTAGTTTGAAAAAAATTGAAAAAGTAACGAAAAATTGATACTTTGAGCCTGAAATATAAAAATAACGAAAAATATAAGCTTCCTTGTTAAAATAAAAAGAGTCTTATTAATGGTTTATCAGGATTTTTTTATATCCTCATTCGATGAAGTTTGATTTATTTAATACTAAAAAAAGAGGAAATTTCGAAAATTTTCGAGCTGTGAACTTTTTAAAAAAATGCATTGTTATCAGGTTTTCTGAACTTTTTGTTGAAAAAATTAACTCTTGCGACCATACCTGTGACTTCGACAAGGGCATAAACATATTCCATCCAGGAATCGAGGAGGACTCTTCCCGGAACGCCGCTGAACACCGCCAACGCCTCAGCCAACGACTCGCTTTCTTCTAAAAACTTGATAGTTTCCTATATTTATTTTCGTAGACTCACGAGGATCGCAGACAAAATGGTAGACTTCTCCGTCGCCGGCGTAGATGCCACTGTGGTAGAATTTGACGCCGGACAGTATCACTTCGCAGAAAAGTTCGTCGCCTGAAAGTCTGAGTTGGATAATTTTTTTATCTTAAAAAAATTGTCAGAAAATTGTACAAAAGTATGAACTTATCCCCCTTTTAATAGAAAAACTAAACAATATTTTAAAATAATCAAAGTTGAGCTTCTTAGTTTAAAAAAATGCTACTTTCCATTGGAATTGAAAAAAAAAGGAGTCAGAATTTATAAATCAACACTTTTGCTTCTAACATTGAAAACCCCCCAGAAAAAAAAAGCAATTAGAAACAATTTTAGAAGTATTACACCTTTTTCGTCAATGAATTTGTATTTTTCTATAATAATTTTCGAAAAAAAAAGTAGACCTTTTTCGAGGAAGAGATCCTGATTGGCGTGTACTTCGACGGGGACGAGGTCCAGTTGGATCCACTCTTTCCCCAGGGGAATTGTGCAACCGAGCGGCTGGTCTCGCAACGAAAACATGCCCGGCCGGCTGAGTTCCATCACAAGTCGGTCGATGAAATCTCTTGATTCGGCTAAGACTTGCGTCCCGGAAATCTGAAGCATCATTTATATAACAAACTGAAATTAATGAAAGAACCTTGAAAGGCGCAGAAATAAAAGGTCTATTCCTCATGTTTGCTGTGATCATCAGGGTCTGAAAAATATTATTTTTATCGATTCGGTTACGGAAATTTTTTTATTATTCATTAACCTCATCTGATACTTAAATAAGATTCCCTTCATCATAACAATCAGAACTTCGAAAAAAAGAGAAAAACATGATTTACAGAAAAAAGGATAAATTGTAGAACTGAATCTCATTTTCCACTTCACTAATAAAAAAAACTCCGGAGAAGTTTCTTTTTTCCACTAATGTCTCTTTTTCTAAATTAAAAAGAACGTTGAGTATCGAAAAAATTTAGAAATTTTCAACTTGGGTATCTGAATTCGAGTTATCAAAATTATTTTCCTTTTTTAAATTCAGTAAGAAAAAGTCTCTTGGAACAGAGGTAAACTTTTACTCAAAAGATGAATTCCAATCTCAAGAAATCTGTTCTGTTATGACTCAATTTTCAAACACCCGAAAAGCAACAAGAAAGTCGAAAAAGATCAAACACAAACGAAAAAATAACTGAAAAGGCCACTTTATTCGCTTTAGGAACAACATTCCCTCGACGGATCCGTACCGAGTAGCCTCCCAAGAAGCGTTTCCTCGAGACCAGAACGTAATGCTGGCCGAGGGCGGTGGTCCCGAATCGGGAATACACACAGGAATCGCCGAACTCGCTGAAGACCGACGCCGCCAGCAGAATCCGGATGTTCTCCGGATCCTCGCCGCCGAGTGACGTCGTTGATGACGACGCCGACGTCATGAGTAACCCTGCAGATGACGTCATTTGATTCAAACTTTCAAGGAAAGAAAATTGGCGCGAAAAGGAAATTAAGAAAAAGAGATCTTTATCGTTTCTTGTTCGTCATTTAATAGCCCCGATTTGCTCGGGTAGATTACTTTTAAAAGTTCGGACCGTCAAAAAGGGAAAAAATTCTATTCAAGAACAAAAATCTGAATCGAATCTACCACAAACAAAAGTTCTGAATATCTCAAAGCGAACGTGAAAAAAATTCCCTCTCAAAAAATTGCGTACCACGCGTGATTGTAATTGAACGAATAAATTCGAAAGAACAACCATTCAAAATATCCAATTTATCGGGGCAAAAAACCATTTTTCCACAAAAACGATCGAAAATTTCAACAAAACTCGTAAAAAAGACGAAATTCCCGTTCACAAACATAAAACGCAACGTGTAACGACGGAATAAAACACCTGGTAGCGAGAGGGGAATACATAAAATTGGATCGTGTGAAAAAAAAGGGAAGAAAAAAAATGTGTGTGGGTGGGAGTCGAAACCATTCATGTACACTTTTGGATGTGACACGATAAAAGTATCAAAATGATAAGGGAGGGCAGTCGTGTGATAGCTTATCACTGGAAAATCAGGAGGTAATCGCTTTATTTCGGATGGTCATTACAAAATGATACCATTAAAAAAAACTTTAATTTGAAAAAATTATTTTGAACCGACTCGGCAAAACGGGATAACTCCTCAAAAAAAAACTTTTCAACTCAATTTTAAATTTCTTTTTTTTCATCTTTTATCAAGAATAAGCTGGAAAGCACCTAGAAAAATTCCAAAACCCTCTAAGGCTTTGAAAAAGTTTCTCGAAAACCTTTTTCCATTTTTTTAAAAAGATCTTTTCAGCTTCTTCTGAGAGTCCTTCAGAGACTGTTTCAAAAAATCGCCAAAGATACACTTTCAGGATGAGAAAACCCACCGAAATTTCGCTTTTTGCTCCAAATATCAGAGGAAACCTCCGGAAAAGGCAATTCTGAGAAAGAAAAAAAACGTTTGATGATCCATCTTTTTGAGCCTTATTCTTCCCATATTTTACCCGGAAAATTCTAGGTCCATAAATTGAGAGCAGAAAATAACTAGGTGGAAGAAAAGGAAAAAGAGGAAATTTATGCGAATGACCACGTTCCGTCTCTCCTTCCTTTTACGATCCATTGAAAGGCGGCCACTCGAAACGTATATTTGTTTGAGAGCGTGTTGCTTTCACACGAATAATACTGGTAAAGAAGGGAGGGAAATAAAGAAAAAATCCTTCATTTTGCAGGGAAACTTTCGCCTTGGCACATTAATTAAGACGTCTGCGTTTCGAGGCCGAAAAAAGGCAAGGAGAAAAAAAACTTTCCTTCCTCGATCTGAAACTAATTAATTTTCGCCTCGTCATCTCTGTTCATCTCGTTTCACTTTTGACTTTTGATCAAATTTCTAGTTTCAGAGATCGCTATCGAACTGATTGACGTAGAGATAAGTTGGAAAAGCGAAAAAACTTTGCCGCCAAAGAGAAGCTTTTATAATCGCTGAGGCATATTTGAAGTAAAAAGAAAGGCTCCTTGAGCCCTTCAAAGCTTTTTTTTTCTGAAAATTACCTTTTTGGATTTTTCAGCCTTTTTTCCCTTTTTACTTATAAAGTTTTTCCACAGATTGGGGGCCAAAAAAACGAGAATCAGCATTTTTTTCCTATGAAATGACTCCAATTTCTGCCGTCGTCCATTCAAAAAAAACCTTTATTCAGTCTCTGAAGGCGCATTGCGCAAACTTCGAAAAATTTCTTGGAAAGAAACTCGTACAGAATAAAATTAAATGATATAGAAAAATGAAACTCTATAGAAATCCTCCCTGTACGTTCAATTCTCCAGAAATTTATTCTAAAGAGTATGAAAAATTCGAATTTCAAGAAAAAAAAAAAGACGAATTGCTGACCTTTTTTTCCATATATTTTCCTTTTTTAATTTTTAATCAGTTCTAAAAACAGAAACCAAGCCAAAAAAGGAAAATTAAGGAAGGACCGGAGACGTGTGATATATAACGGTGCAGGCAGACCAACTGATGAATAATGTGGGACGACGGGGAAATATGAGTCATATCAACCCCCAAACTCGGCTCTTTTACGAAATTGCTGTACATTTGATTCTAGTACAAAAATGAATCCTCTGGAAGAAACATTCTTATTCCCCTTACAGATAAAGCAGTGGAAATGAAGCAGAATCTTTTAAAAATGAATTGTGGAAAAAGAAAACTTCTTGAAGACTTTTTATAAAAAAGTTTATATAGTAAAAGTAAAAAAAAATGAATGAACAAAAATTTCAAGGAAACGCGGAAAACTTTTTTAAAAGGTGCGCAAAAAATCGAAAAAGTGAGAACCAGAAACTTTTTGAAAGATTTTTCTCTTTTTTCAAAGGTCTTTTGAAATTCGCCTATTTGAAAAGGAAGCATGAAGATCAATCTCATTTTCCATTTGATATTCGAAAGGAAGAAACCTATTGAATGTCCAGAAAGGGGAAGAGGAAGGTAAAAGAGTATTATGACAGCCGACGGTCAGCCTTATTTGCCTAGACCAATCTTTTCCCTCCGGTCACCTTCACAGGTCAAATCGGCACTCATACGCACTGGCATGACGCATTATACATCACTAGGTACTCGTGAACAAATATGAAAGATAAAAAAAAGGAGAAAAGCTCACATCTTTCAAGCCAAACGTGAAAACGACACCATTAAATGGCGTCATGGCTAAAAATCGGAGGAGGAAAATGAAGATAATTACAGGTTCCGACAAAAATAGTTCCGAGTGTGGGGGACTAATCTAAATATCAAGCAAGATGCGGACACAAAAAGAAGAAGAAGAATTGAGTAAACATTCAATTGAAATCCGCATTGTTTTGTAGAGCGCCGTTTGAGAGAAATTCTGTGTGTGTGTGTCGGACCAGAATTTTATAGTTCAAGTGTAGAAACGTCAAGGGAATATCGTAAAAAACGAGGAGAATTCCGAAGGTTGAAATGTTTAGAAATTTTCGCGAAGATTCCCTACTGAAATTTTCATTTAAAAAAAAAAGAAAACGAAACGAAAGACAGGCTGTCTAAAATGAGCATAATTTGAAAAAATAATCTATCAAGGCAAAGGGCCGTCTTCTTCCAGTCATTAACAACCTCCGCGTCTTTTAAAACCTCAGAAAAAATTTTCAAAAGTTAACTCGTGCCAAAAATTTTAACCACAGCCGGAAGCGAGAAAAATATCTCAAAGTTCAAAAAATGTTGCAAAACAGAAAATTCTCTGTTTTGATACATTTCTGTTTCTATTTGAGACATTTTCCGCTTCCCTTCTTACAGGGAAACCGTTGAAAAATGCCAGAAATTAACATAAAAGTATCTCGAAAAAAGGTCCAAATCAACGAGTGAGGGGTTAAAAAAAAGCTACAAAAGCATGTAGTTCATATATTTATCTTTGATCCGCTGCCGAAAAGTTTAAAAATGCGGAATTCATGAAAAAATGTAAAAAAAAAACACCGAAAAAGCCTCTTCTTCTTGATACTTTCTAGAAAGCCCATTCTGCTTTTTTCAACAGAAAAGCAAGGTACCTAGAAAAAATTTCGATTCCATTGAACTGCTACAAATGTACACAATAGGACAGAAAAAAAAATAAAAAGGAAAAAGAAATTCTAAAACATTGAAGCGTAAAAATACGCGCGCTGCAACATCACGTACAATTGCAGATCTAGTTCATACAGTAATCGTTTTCCAAAAAAAACTCTTTCTCCGCATTTTTGATTAGTTGATTGAGAATGCAATTTCTGAAATCAACTCGGCAAATAAGAATAAAAAAATTCAAAATGATTTCATTAAAAAAAAACTGGCTGACATTGGTTAAAACAGGAACAACTACCGACAGACATACCGCCGTGGGTTTTGTTTATTTTTGTGAACTCGCGGCGGGAGGAAAAAAAGAGAGGAAAACGAAACAGAAGAGTGGAAAAAAAAAATCAATCAGTCGAGGAGAGTCTCCCGCACAGTCCAAATGCAGTGGGCCGTATTAAAATTCGTACTGGTTTTCCGGGCGGCGATTTTCTTTCGTTTTTTTTTCTGTTTTCAATAGGTTCCCTTCCTCATTCCCACGGCGATAGAGTGAAATACTAGAGAGTACAACACATTTTTGTACTTTGGCCTGGTGAACTATTTTATGTGGTGCTCAAAGGAGCACAGACAAGCTTGATCAAGGTCTCGAAGCGAAGAGCCATTTCCATAGGTATTTCATGTCGGATAGGAGTTAAAAGGAGGCTGTGAATGGGACGAACTCTTGAAAGACTCAGAAAAACGCTTTCCGTCTCGAGATCAACACCAAATTTGTCTATTTCCCTTTGAAAAATCATAAATTTTTTGACAAATGAATATTCTTTAAGGAAAATGTACTGATCTTTTAATAGCGGCTCAAATTCAGTGAATATTAAAATATATGATTGTGAAGTCCTAAAAATTCTTGATTCAAAAAAAGAAATGGAAGACCTTGGAAAGGCGGCAGATCATATGGAATGGCTAAGCCTGGCGGATCAAACCGACCGGTTTATACAACGCTTTGAGAATTTATGATCGAATAATTTTGGAAAAAATTATCCCTTGAAAGTGATCCAACTTTTGTTTTCCAGTACCTGTCGATTTCTTCGACCCTAATTATCAAAATGAAAAGGTTTTGAACTAAAGACTGAAAGAGGTGGTTTTTCTTGAAAAAGTAAAAAAGACCCAGAGGAAGCTTTTTAGAAACATTTTCAAGACATTGTGCCGCGAAAAGTTTCGTGATCTGAGTGTATTTAAATTTAATTTTACATCAATTGACTTCTGATTCAAAAATATCGTCATTAAAATCTAGATTTTTGGTTCGGAAAATTTTTATTGGTACATAAAACGATCAAATTTGATTATTGAAAAATAAAGTTAAGAGTCAAAAGCACACGAAAAATCCAACAGACCAAAAAGAAATTTTCCCAAAGTTTTTGACCTCCGGCTTTGAGGAAGCTTCGAAAAAGCTTCTTGGGCTATATTCGCTTCTTTTTTGGAGCTTTTTGTGATTTCAGAGTATCTAAGAGACTCAAACCAGCTAACTTAACGATTATGAATTTTTCAAACGTAACGCTGAAGATGGAAATTATTTGCTTCTTGCGGAACGCGGAAACCGGCAGGCGGAAGGAAGAAACTACGGAAGTCGGAATCCCACACAACCTTGATTTCTAAACAGACTACAATAATGATAATTGGAAAAAATAAAGAAATAATGATCGATATGGACTGGATGGAGGTCCGTGCGGCAAATACACACACACACACAGAGAAACGTCGAGGCCGCAGATCTACCAATTGACCTCCTATGCCTACACAGACACAGACCCGAGGGCCGCATATTATGCACGGAGACCGGCGTTTTCCGAAACAGCTCCTTCGGTCACGTAGCAACCGGCCAATTATACATTTTTCAACAGCCAGCAACTACCCGAAAAAGATGCTTCGTCAGAACTTTTGGGAAGTATTTCAACTTTGAGTTCATTGTCGTCAGGTTCCATAACCTTTGGAAAGGTTCATCAGCGAGCTCTCAGAAATATAAAACTTGAAAAGTCCTCTGAATGCGATGAAGAGAAAAATGACAAAATGAGAAAATTTCCATGACCAAATGAACGAAACTTTTTTCTAATAGTCTTTTCTGTAGTCATTATAGGCGCAAAGCTCTTTTTTTAATTTCTAGAAAAAAACAGTTGCTTCGAAACTTTCTTGATGTCCATTAACAAAAAAATTAATTCAAAAAGATACAAGTAAAAAGATATGAAACAAATTATTTTTCGGGCAAAATTAAAAAAATAAAAAAAGGGCTTTTTTTGGTTATTTAAAAAAAGCTTTCCTAGAGTTGAAAAAAATACTTTTTTTGGGATTTTTTTGAGTTTAAGGTAAACTTTCCCTTCCTACATCGAAAATATACACGAAAAGTGGTCAGTCAAGAAAAATTCAACAAGTTATCGGAATCCTCCAAGAAGCGCACCATTAATCTTCACACAAACTCGTAAAATCCGCGGAGGGCACAGTAAAAAGCGAGAATTCTTGGACCTCTGGATGCGGCTTCAAAAAGTCGTTATTTTTGCTGTTAGCTCACGCAACCAGATTTTTTACGATGCAAAAATCTACAAACAAAATCGTAAAAAGAAGCCTGAAAAAAAAGAAACGTCTTTTCAGCTGCGCAAAAAAAAGATACTCCACGGAAATATGATACTTTCTCGTCTGGCGCAGTCTATAATTGCAGCAGCTTTTGAGGAATTATGGAAAATCCTAGTCAAATAGTGAAAACATATATTATACAATAAAAAATAATACAAACCTGAAAATTACTTTTAAAAAAATGAATTAGGTTAAGAAGACGCATAAAATACTCGAACAGAATAGATGAGATCTTGAATTTCCTTCAAAAAGTTTTCAGTTCATCTATCTTTTATGCTAGGAATTTACTTTGAAAGTGAAATAAATTAAAAAAAGTTTACGGAAAAACCAAATGCGAATTTGAGAGAGTACGGTAACGCTCTTTTGTTCATTGCGGCCGAAACAAACTTTACACGCGCAAAACTGCCCAAAACGCGTCCTTTTTTCAATTTAGTTTTTATTGCTCAAGCAAGCGCTTCATAAGTTTTAGACTGTGTAGGCTACTCGAAAATTTTTGCTGGAATGATTCAAAGTTTCAAAATCCTTGCATGGTCCAAAATATCACTGGAAGCGATCATCCGTATCAAAATCGTCAGGAAAAAGTTTTTTTCAGCAAAACATAGCTTGTTTTACTTTTGGACAAGCTATGTGTTTCTAAATAAAAAGTAACCGTTTGAAATATTCATTTAAAACAAGTTATCAAATTATTTTTTGTTGTATATTTATTTTTTGCGATTTGCAGATGAACTCGAGCAAAAGGCCTGGTGAAAGTCTCTACACTGAGGAAGAGCTGAACGGCACGACAGCTGTTAAAAAACCAAGAGAAGGTTTTTGCAAAAGGTTCCGAAAGGAATATACGATAAATTCAGATGAGGTGGCGAAAAAAGAGGAGGCGAAAAACGGCAATTTGGTCTCCGAGGCGGCGAAAACGAGTTAATTTTTCGAGCTAGCTACGTTTCTAATGACTGAAAAAGCTCACACAGGCTTGGCCGACGTTTTGCATGCTTATGGAGCCCGACGAGGGGAGCGCGAGGACATGCAGGACGCGCATTTGGCGCTGAGTAGATTCGAACTGGCCAATCTGACTTCACTGTATACCACCCGAAATGCAATTGATTTGAAACTGCAATTTGTGATGTGATCCCAGGAAGCGGTCCTCACTTTTCGCCATTTTCGACGGTCACGCCGGCGCCCGCGCCGCCGAGTTCTGCGAGAAGCGCGTCGCGGCGACGTTGAGGCAAAAGTTGAGTTCCTGTAAGTTTGTAGGGGCCAAGAATGAGTTTATCTCTTTTTTTTTTACTTTTGCTCAGGGTTTGCGGGGAAAAAACATGGAAGTCGGTTCGCTTTAGTGATCACTACAGTGACTGTTCAGTTATCACTAAAAAAGACCGACTCCTTTGTTTTTGCTTTGATAAGTCCTAGATTTCTCGTACTTTGATTGTTGAGAAACATTTTTGCAGACTCTGAACTCGCGGTGATGGAAAAAGGGCTGAAAAAGGCGTTTACGGAGAGCTTCAAAACGATCGACGAGGCTTTTCTGAATGCTGCTAGACAAACGTTTGGCTTTTGCTTGAAAAACTAACTTATCTTTGACAAATCGTCAGGAAAAGGCTTCTTTTTGAGTTATCCCTCAAGTAGAAATTACTTCCCTTAATCATTCGAACTTCATAACTTGTCTGTTTCTCGTCAGAGCCAAAAAACGATGAAAATTCAGAAGTTCCGCTTGAACAACAAAAAAAAGTATTTTTTTCTTAACATTTGGGATATTTTTTTCGTAATTTGTTCGAAAAATCCTCGCTTGATTAATTAAAGGCGCCTGGATAATTTTTCTAGAAAGTTTCGAGGCGAAAAAAATTAAGTTACAAATTTACGGGTTTTTAAACTTTCTGGGCATTTGAAACTCCAAATAAGACATTTTAAGAAATTGAAGTGCAAAAATTTGTGGGAAATGTCTTGAGAAACATTTTTTTTTTTCGGCGTTTTTGATTGCTAGAAGGAAACTTCCTATTTTTTCAATTACTTTTTTCAGAAAGCCAGTTTGGAAAGACGGTACTACAATAACGACGATGCTCGTGCTCAACAATGTTCTTTACGTTGCGAACTTGGGAGACAGCAAAGTTAGATTGTTGATTTAACTTCATTTTTTCACAAAAAAAGATTCATGGCGTGTTCAAGATTAAAAAAAAACGAATTGTTCAAAAACGCAGTTCCCAAAAAATCAGGCTTTTAGGTTTTTTTTTTCCTAAATACTGGTATTGAATAGAGCTAAGACATTCAAAACCTCTTCATTTTTCCAACAACTTTGTAAAACAATAACCACGTCCTTGTTAAGGTGTTCAGAGAAGAACCGGAAAAATGAACAGAATGTTTCCTTTTTTCCAATCAAGTTACTACGACAAGAGCGAATTTTCCATTTCCGAGTTTTTAATTTTCATTTTAAACTTTATCGAAATGGATTATAACGATCGGGAGAAGTTAAAATGCATAATGTTTTTTTAAAATTTTTCTAGAACTCGTATCAAAAATCAGAGAAGCTATTTGAAATAAAATACGCTCTCTCGTCGTAATACCTATATTAAACTCAGTTACTAGTTTTTCATAAATTCATAAATTGAAGTAAACCTTGATTTTCAGGCAGTTGTAGCGAGAACCCGTCCCGACGGCACTTTATCGGCCATTTGCCTCACCGTCGACCACAATCCGACCGTTTTCGAAGAACGGATGCGGATCCAGAAAACCGGAGCGACAGTGAAGTGATTAAGTTCAAAATTTAAAAGGCGCGAAGAGAATCAAACTTTTCCGCGCCAAAAAAATTTTTTTGATCCGCGATCTACACACATTTGAGTTTTTTCCAATTTTTTTTTGGGTTGAATGAGGTTTGGGCGTAGGCCGGTTTTAGTTTCATCAAAAACATAGTCACCTAAAATTATTTTCATGTGTTGAATTAGTTACTGTTGGACTCTAAATGTAAAATAAGCAAAAAAATTTCTGTCGTAAAAAATGTTATTATTCGTCATGAAGAAAATTTGAGTTTTTGAGCCAGGCCGGTAATTTTTCTTAAAATCTTCGAAAGGCCGGGCCGGTAGGCTGACGGGCTGGCCCTCGCACAAGCCTGTGTTGAATGCATAATTTACAAAACATACTCGGACATTGGTAACGCGAAACGGACGCTTCTGGTCATTTCTAGTGACCACTTTAGTGGCTTCAGCACTCTTAAGTGATCCCTTGAAATGCCAATGTTTAGTCGAGTTTATTTCAAATCTTCAAGTGCTGGTAAACAATAGGGCATTTAGAGATTCCGCTATTTTATTTTCTAACGCTCTCCAACTTTCGAAGATTCGAACCTAGACTCGTTCAGTTGCTGTTGAAATTTCCAAAAAATGATCAATATAAATGAGGGGGAAAATTGAAGGGATGGCCGGGTGAACGGAGTGATCGAAGTTTCGCGTTCGATCGGCGACGGACCCTTCAAGTCTCTCGGCGTCACCTGCCTGCCCGACATGAAGAAGCTCACAATGACCGAGAACGACAGGTTCTTTAGACTTTTATTTTTCTAGATCACAAAAATGACCTTTCGTCGAAAACAGGGATACATGATGAAATGGCATGCTTAAAGCTATATAGTCGAAAATATACAAATATACATCGGTTCTAGGGAACCGGTTAGAAGGGGGAAAATGATAAGGAGCTAGATCTTCTCTTGATTCTCGACTTGGGAGATCGTCTCGGGCATCTCCTTGTTCATGGTTTCTGGGAGCAGGATCCAGGAAAAGACGGCGGCGGCGATGGCCAACACGGCGAAGGGGACCACCATCGTCAGCTTTCCGTATCGTTCTACCTGGAAAATAATGTGATTTATCATCAAGTTTCAGTAGATTTGAGGCCAAAAAGTTAGCAATTTTGCTGGTAGAGACTCTGCGACCTTCCCAAAGCCTTTTCATAGCTTTTTTTTTATTGCAAAAGTTTTTTCCTTCCCGAAGCCTTTCGTGGCTATTTTTTCCACCTCAAAAGACTTTTCCAGCAGAATTTAAAAAAGAAGGCCAAATTTTTTTAAAAAGCGGCATTTTTCCGAAAAAATTAGGGAAAAGCTTGTTGATCCTAAAAGAAAAAAGAGAAAATTTCCCTGATTCTTAAAACCTTTTTGAAATTTTTTGACCCCTTAAATCTCAGTTTGAGATATTTTTCGAACTTGTGGACTACAATCTGAAAATCTCCTCTAAGCAGATCTTAAGGAGAGGAAACTTTCAGAAAATTTTTTTTTTTTTGGAAAACGAGAGGAACTTTTTGACTTTGAGGAAAAAAATCTTTCTGATTTTTCAAACCTTTTAGAGGTTTTTTTCACTTCAAACTATTGTTGGAGCTGGCAAAATTTTCTAATGCCGTGTTCAAAGTAATTTCGGCGATTTCAAAATAAACGCGTTATTCGTTTATAATGATTTCGGGAAATAGGCGAAGTTGGTATTCTGGAAAGGTGAGTCCTACAACGATATATCGTTGGATACGCATTTTTATGGTGAGTTTTACGCGCGAATTTGAAATTTCAGTAGAAAATGCCCAAATAATTCCAAAATTTTGAGTTCCCGCGAAGAAATTACGGTAAAAATGCATATTTAACGATATATCGTTGTAGGATTCATTTTTTCTTGCCATTCTCGGAATAGCAATTCTGCCTATTTCGTGAATTAATTTTAAACGAATAACGCGTCTATTTTGAAACCGCCGAAATTACTTTGAACACGGCATAAAGATTACAAACTGAACTACGAATTTCACTTCCAGGTTTTTTCGACTTTTTAATCTGAAATTCAAAATTTTTTTTTTGGGTGTAGATGAATTGAAATCAACTGAACGACGTTCGAAATAGATAATCAGTGAACTAACAAGGTAGAGAGCAATGTAGGAGGAGGTGATGGCTCCAACACGGGAAACCGTGGAACAGCAGCCGACGGCCGTGTTCCTGATCACCGTCGGGAAAAGCTCCGACGTGTAGGTGTACATGGCGGTGTACGCCAGCGTCACCGCGCCTTTCGTTACCATCATTTGGCTCATTCCGAACACGTAGGAGACTGAAATCCAGGATTATTAGCAACAAATAACTGCCAAAATTCAAAAGGGTTTGCCAATAATTTATTCTGGTGTTTTACTCATACATGCAACCGACTAGGAGAACTTTTGAAAAAATATTTCGAATACCTGCTTTTGGCGAACTAGAAGTCAAACTTGTAGCTGATCAAGTTGAAAGCATGGTCCTACGGCCCAATTGCAACATTTTTTCTGACTTCTCACTTCAAAATAGGTTCCAGAGGCCTTGCATCGAACATCAACATTTTGAACACTATTTTATACTCGAATAAAACGTACTCCTCCCTTGTCCTCATTTTTCCTTCGGTTATGCAAAAAAACTTTTTACAAATTAAAAAAATCCTAGGAATCTCGAAAGTACACCCTGAAAGGTTTTTTTCATAATCCTTCGAAAGACCTCAAAAACTTTTTAATAAATTATTTTTTTACAGTTTTTTTAAGTCAATTATTTCCTTTTTCAATACTTACTCGCCTTCTAAAAAAATGGCGTTTATAACAAAAAAATTAAATTTAAACAAAGCTCTAGAGGAGAACTTATTCAGGGTGTGGAAAATTTGAAAAATCGATAGAATTTGACGTAGGTTTTAATAATAATTATGTATTCACTCATTCATATTTTCGGGAAAAGGTTATAAGTTTCGAATTTACGTGTAAATCCCCTTTTGAGTCATCATTTTTCTATCTTTATCTTTCTTTGAGTCACCACTTTCCTATCTTTTCATCATTTCGGATCTTACCATTATCTCCCACGGCCCAGTTGAAGACGAGGGCGGTTCCGGCGACCAGCAGGCCTCCAGAAACGAGAGGTTTCCGGCCGACACGGTCGATGAGCAGATACGTGGCGATCAACGCCGGCACCTCCATGACGGCGCTGATAACGAAGTTGACGTAGAGATTTCCGCCGCCCAGGTCGCTTTTCATCGTCAGCCCGTAGTACATCATCGTCGTCACTGGCCTTCAAACTTTTTTCTTCTTTATCGGAAATTCATGTTTCTGGTGATGTAGTAAATATTTTAGCTCAATTCAAATCCAAATTTTTAGAGGATTTTCTCAATCTCTTGAAGCGGAGAAAGGTAGAAGCCGAGAAAGGTGTCTTTTTTGAGTGCGAAATAAAACCTTGATTTTGAGACATTTTCTAACTGATTGAACGAAAATTTTCATATTCGATACGATTTTCCCTCAGAAAAACGAATTTTTTTTTCAATATTTTAATGAATTCATCTCGGTTAAAAATGTTTCAGCTTCGAGATTTTAAGGTTTTTTGCAAAGATTCTAACTTCTTTCGACCTTTTTTTTGACAATCTTCAGTTGGATTTCAAGATTTAGAGGACCAAAGCTGAAAATGTTCAAATTAACGCGATGATCACTCATTTATGGAATCACCTGGATCCTTGTACTCACCAGACGAAGAAACACGTCAAACTGCGAAGGCGCATTTGTGGCGTTCGGACGAGATCAAAGACGCCGAAACTCGAAATTTTTGAAGCCTGATTACTTTGAGCCGAGTGTCCCATGTATTCCATCCTAAACTTTCTTTTTCTCCTAGAATTTCCTATAGAAAGGTACCAGTTAGCTGGGATGAACTTTTTGTTGATTTTCGCGGCTCGATTCAGAATCAAATGAGCTTCGTCGTACCGTTCCTTAGACACTAGCCAACGAGCACTCTCACGGATTATCCTAAAGATTTGGATTTTAGTTTTTGCGTGGGCTGATTCATTGGCACGGACGCTTTAAAAGAACTAGGACCATCAAAATTCCTAGAGGAACCCCCAAAAGCTTGGCTTTTTTTTGGACAATTTTTGATGTCTGGCAGTTCCTGAGATCTTCAAATGCATGGAGAAAAGGCGACCCAGAAGTGTAAAAAAATTAATTTTTCTACAAAATTTTGGTTGAAATTATTATAATGACCCCTTTTTCGGCTAAGATCTGAGGCTTAGATTGAAGTTCAAAATCCAAAAAAAAAAAATGATCTGAACCTAAGAAAAGCAATTCGAAGTCGTCTAACTTTACTAATTTCAGAGTATTAAAATAGTCTAAAATTCTAAATTAAAATGAACGTTTTTTAAAAGCGTCCGTGACCGTATCTCTCCCTTACCACCAATAAGACAGAAAAATCAGCGATGGAACTGCAATCGCGGCGTGGAAAACACGATAATCGTCGATAAAGTAGGCCAAAATTGCCAAGATCACCTTTAAAGCAGTGAATTTTGGATCTCTACTCCTTTTCCAAGAAAACTACCTGTCCAACTGTGCAGAATAAGTTGGCGACGATGGCTCCGAGGCTCCTGTACTGGGCTCCGACCAATTCCATGCCTAGAACAACGGCGATGCCGAAAATGCCGGGCTGAGTGAAGCCGGTGCCGGCTCTGAAAAAGTTAGGAATTGTAGAGATCTTCTCCATTTTTTTTCGTTGTTACTTGAAAATGGCATAGAGCCACCACCACGGCGTCACAATCAGCATTAGGCCGCAGCTGGTTTGGATGACGAGGGAGAGGAAAAAGACCTTTTTCCGGCCAATCCTGCAAATTTTCGTTTGAAAATGAAACAGAATAAGGCTTTTTTTTCTATAATTTTGGAACGCCGCTATTTTTTCATATTTCTTTCTCCCCTTGTACGCTACTATTAAGAAAATTATCGGAAAACTTGTCTTTTGACATCCTTTAAATCTATGTTCTTGATTAATATTTCTACTTGGAAGAAGAAATGAGCGAAAAAAAGGCTTTTAAGGTACCGAAAGATTTCATAATTACTTTAGGGACCTTTTTGACCATTTTATAAAAAAACGGCCGAAATCCAAAAACCCTTTTTTTCGGAATAAAAATTTTTTTAAATAGGGTTTAAAAAGGAGATTTACAAAAACAGAATCATCAATTCTTAAAAACTGTACGCACTTTAAAGAATTTTGGAACTCTGATTTTTTTTTTTCAAATTATGAAAACTTTCTTCAAAATTTGTGACAGGACGCTAGTTGACCTGACCTCAATGCCATATGTACTATCATGTAGGCGTGCCAATGGCACGCCGCCTACTTGTTTTGTCACTCTTGCGCTCAGCACGCATACCAACTGGCGGTGCTGAGTTGCTCTAATAAAGATCCAAGAGCAATGTCGGTTCTACACACATCTAAATAACACGTCAAGGCCCGGTGAAGCCTTGCGCGGTTATATGGAGGTACCACCGTAGAATCCGGCTGCTTGGACTAATTCACCTATTTCATCTGTTTTACCTCGTCCATCAGCCGCCTGCAGAAGCTACAGTCTTCTGCGGGGAACTCGACCTATTCTATTCCGCTAGCAGTTTTCGCATATCGTGTTCGGGATTCCAGCGAGGCTACAACTTTCTTCTGAAGCTGCTCCAGTGAAGCAGCGTACGAGTCCGGTCACAAGTAACGTCGACTCCTCCACATTGACAAGTTTTTTGAACTTTTTCACCGCGATTTTGACCCCTTTGTTGGTACGCGATACACGGTTGGGATGGTGGGATGTGTAGAGTGATATATATATATCGCCTGGCCTGTGAGCCCTTTTCTCGTCGATGACGACTTCAATCGCTAGTTCAATTGTGTTGAGAGTTTCCCGTGCTTGTCTCGTTTTATTTTGTTGTAAGCCCCCCGATGTAGTTTACAAAACTCTTTTCTTCGATTTCCTTTTCTCATTCAATCTTTGACCGGATACGTCCTTTACCTTGTCTTTTGATTGGGTTCCTAGATAAATAAGTGACGTAGGAATCGCTGTATAAGAGTCTGCTAGTGCTTAGAATTGTGTTGTAGAACTGATTTAGAGCGCAATTGTCCTCTTGCGTTAATATCTGTATTTTTGTTAGACCGTCCTTGATTGCCTAGTCCTCAAAAGTTGTCTTAGTTTCACTAATTCCCGCTTCGGGACGAAGCTTTCTTGGAGCGGAGGGATGTGACAGGACGCTAGTTGACCTGACCTCAATGCCATATGTACTATCATGTAGGCGTGCCAATGGCACGCCGCCTACTTGTTTTGTCACTCTTGCGCTCAGCACGCATACCAACTGGCGGTGCTGAGTTGCTCTAATAAAGATCCAAGAGCAATGTCGGTTCTACACACATCTAAATAACACGTCAAGGCCCGGTGAAGCCTTGCGCGGTTATAAATTCTTGACAATCGCTTCTCGGAATATTTTTGAATACTTTCAACCTCCAGATATCAATATTTTTGCTTCTTCCAATCAAAAAATCGTCAAAACTCGCGAAACTTCAAAAAATTACCTGTCAGCCATAATTCCGCAAAGAAAAGATCCGGTCATTTGGCCGAAAAAGTAGAAAGACTGGACGCTGGCCTTCATCCAAGAGTTCGCCCCATTCATTTCCCACTGAAATTATTTTCAAAATTCGTACCAAAATAAGAAAAAAGAAACCCTGTCCGCCGCCGAATACTTTGATGATACGCATACTGTCTCGTTTTTGATTTGGGTACAGCTGAAAATAATTTTTTCCGTTGCAACCGCATTTTTTTTTTTTGATATTCTACCTGACTGGCGAGCCGACTGACATAAAGGTCCAGCTCATGACGTGCATGGCGACGAAAATCGTCGGTAGGCATAGGAGGAAGAATTGAATGAACTGGTATCTGAATTTTTAAATGTGTTTTTTTTTTTTTTGAGACTTTGAAAGTAAAAAATGAACAAGAAGGGCCGTTTCCAAAGTAATTAGAAGTCGAAGCCTCAGTAGAGTAAAAATTATACTCACTTAAGGGATCTCTTGAGTTGACAGTAAAGTGAGAAAGAATTCGTACCAGGTTTTGTAAATAAAAAATGATCAAAAAGTGTCATTTTCAGAGTATTCAGAGCGATAGTAAATTTCATAATCACTCAAAGGATCCCTTAACTTGACAGTTTAGTGAAAAAATCAGGGCTTCATGAATTTTTCCATAACCCTTTGAGTAACGTGAAGAAAATCTTTTATTACCAAATAACTAAATAAAAAACACCTGAAAATCACGACAATTTTTTAAGAAGAAAACTTCAAATTTAATTTTTGTGAAATTTTTGCAGGAAACTATGAATTTGTTTAAAGGAGCATATGGATAATACAGAAAGTATAATTTAAAAAAATTTCTAACCTCCCAAAGCCGCCAAGGCTGTCGAGCAGCAAACTGTCAAAGGTTTTGCTCTTCTTCTCGAAAGACGGCAAGGATTCCGGGCAAACGTCGAGCCCATCGTTAATATTGACCGGAGCCGTCTTTGAACTGAACTTTGAAGAAGACGAAGGCGTGGAGGTGCTCATCGTGGCGAAAGACGAGAAAATGACGCGCCTTTTGGCCACAGGTCACAGACTTTTATCCCGCCGTGGGCGGGACGACGGCGTTACGGTATTTGACCGACGCCGTTTGATCTCGGGTGAGAAAGACTTGGCGCCGCGCCACCACGTGGCGTAGTTTCAAGTCGTTTCGACGACGTCACGGAATAGCGTGACTCGACGTCGTCGTAGTATTCTGAAGACGTTGTCATGTGCTTCCGTTTCTTTGTCATTATGAGATATGATTTATTTCGAAAAAGTGTGTCTGATCAGGTCAAAAAAAAATTTTTTTATTATTTCTTGTTTGACAAAAACTTGGGATAAAAGTTAGGAAAAGTTGTTTGATTGGCGATTTTGGAATTTTTGAAGTCTGATCGAGTCAAAATAAACTTGAAGATTTTCTCAAAACTGTACAAACCTAGACCACGTTTCACAACAAAAAAGAGGAATTATCAGAAATTCACGATATTTATTCGAAGGATCATTGGAACACCTATGACGTGCAAAATCGCAATAAAAAAATAGAATAAAATATACATCAATATTTTTCTATCTTTTTCACTTTTTATTGCTCCATTTTTTTGAGCTTCTTCCGCTCTCGATATGGTACCAGAAAAATGGAAATTTCTAACTGAAACCTGGTAAAAATCGTCTTCTTCTGTTTAATCTTAAAATATTATAATTAGACCTCAATGCGTTATAAGTATAGTAAAGTAAAAAGAAAGAGCGGAAAAGTCTTGCATTACGATCAAAATCAAAGTGCTTTACAAGTTTTAGCGAATTCTTGAAACGTATCGGAATCTTCTTATGAATAAGTTGGAAGTTACAGATTTGCCATCATTGCGTGCGACGGCCTGTGGAAGACGTTCAGCAACGAGGAGGCCGTTCAGTACGCCAGTGCTCAGTTTGAAGCCGTCGCAAAGGTGATTCGAAGCTTCTTTGTCTGAAAACAAGCTAGAGAAAAGTCCAGTTGGAACAATTTTGAAATTATATCGCGAAATGCACAACAACATCTTTAAAAAATTGAGCCTACAGCGAAATATCGACTTCAAAGCGCGCAACTTCAACTTTTTGAACTTATTCGGGAAATTTTTAATTTGAAGTTTTCGCGCATAAAAATCATATCGTTGTAGGACCCAATGTTTCGGATGGCTCCTGAACTTCCGATTTTGCGTATTTCGTGAATTAGTTCTAAACGAAAGAGGCTTCAACTTTCAAACCGCCGAAATTACTTTGAAAACACGGTATAAGGTGTGGGCGGAGCGGTCGCGATGCGTTTTGGCGCCAATTTGAAAAAAATATCACTATAGTAAAAAAATCTTTGAGGGAAGGGGGGTGGATGGGTACTCTTATTTCTGAAATGCTTAAGAATTATTATCAAAATTGCCTTTGATGGAAATATAACCCGTTCCGCCCCAGCTTGTCTCTGCAAAAAGATCGTATACCTAATCTGACAAAAAAACTTCGCTTCAAGATCTGCGTTTTTTGCAGTTTTGTAGAGCTGGGTTTACGGTAGCTTTTTTGTGCTGTGCTTGTAAAACGTGACCGTTTTGCGCGGAACACATTCGAAGTCTATTCTATCACCAGAAAACTTAGAGACTCAAAAAGGCTGAAATTTAAAAAGTGGTGCCAAAAATGCATCGCGACTTTTTTCGAGAAATGAAAAATGAACAATGATAGGTGATTTGGAAACAAGCTTCAAACCGTTTTCGTCCAATTGCTTATCAATATCGTTGCGTAATCGTCGGTTTCCACACGTATGTGTTGATGAATCTCACAAAATCGGAAGGGTGCAAAATGTGACACATTCCACGGCGGCGTGACTCGTGTTTCGCTGAAAACTTCTCTTTGAACTTGCACGTCCTTGACTTGACCACGTTGTTATCATTTCGTCACGTTGGTGATAGTGATTCGGTTAATTGAGGTGTAGGTCATTTTTTCTCGCCTTAGTAGTCGAAAGTCTTCCTAAAATTTATGACTGATTTTACGCTTGAAAAACGACGAGGAGAATAAATTGTGGTTCTTAATGGAAAAAAATTCCTGTAAAAAATTTTCCATAATGAATTTAAGATTTATCCGACAGAATGCGACTTTTTATTCTAATCAACTTATGAGACAACTAAAATGAAAATAACGTCATTCGAAAACGCTCTGTGGATGGCTCGCTCCCTGATTGGTTTATCGCGCTAATAGGGGCGGAGCTTGAGCGCTTAGTTGACATTCAAAACCTAAAAAGACTTTGATTTCACTCCGAAAGTAGGAACCTCTGTGCCATTTGAAGTATACGTCACTAGGCCTTCACGATAGACGATTCCAATTTTGCCGAATTTTCACCTCGTTATCGATTTTCCTCTTCCAGGAAGAACTGCCCCGTCAACTGGGCGAGACTCAGGAGCACGCGAAATGGCGAACTGTGGCAGAACGACTGGCGGCAGAAGCCGTCCGTCGGAAGTGCGGCGACAACGTCTCCGTCCTCCTCGTCAAGCTCTCCATCGTCTGATCTCCCCTCTGTATTTGCTTTGCTCTTGTATATAGTCTGCTCTGATCTTGAATTTCAAGCGCAATGACGTCATTAATAATTCCTCTGTGCTCTCTAAATGGCCCATGGCGAAATTGGGGGCGGGGCTTGGGGGATGACTCGAAGTTCGAAATCCGGACAGACTACATTTTTGCGCCAAAAACGTTTCGTAATTTATAATTTATTATGTTTTCGCCTGCCGCCGCATTTCCCGTTTTTTTGATTCGCTTCTGACCTTTAGATTGTTTGACCTAATCGACCTAATGTTTTTCTTCTGTTTTCAAAACGTTTTTTGATTATTCCTTCATCAAAAAGGTCATAATATCATCACTTTTTTTTGTTCCGAAGAGTAAACTGGAATTCAACCAGAAACACATCGTCATTATTTCCATTTAAAAAACATTTATGTGCAAAAGTACGTACATATTCTCATATCAATCTGAAAATGACAACAATTTCTGAAAAAAAAAAGAAGTACCAAGTTTCGAAGGGAAAAAAAGGTTGAGCTTTTAAAATGAAAGAAAATAGACCACATGGGGAAGGAGCA
The DNA here is from genome assembly GCA_904845305.1 of Caenorhabditis auriculariae. Classification (NCBI taxonomy): domain Eukaryota; kingdom Metazoa; phylum Nematoda; class Chromadorea; order Rhabditida; family Rhabditidae; genus Caenorhabditis; species Caenorhabditis auriculariae. The sequence goes on from CAJGYM010000097.1 coordinate 123,552, forward strand.
GGAAAAAACAAGGAACTGGTTGAATCGACCCGAAATAATTCATTATAAACAAGAAATTTGGCACTGACTAGGGGGAAAATGGAGGGAAAAAACAAGCAAATATAAAGGACTACTCAAGTGGTCCCTTGCAAGAACTCACTTCGAATGTCCTATCTGGAGTGGCCTCTTGGGGTATTTATTTCGAATCACAAAAAAACTATAAAATTGAGCACAACAATTTCAAATCAGATATTGTGAATAACTGGGATACTATCAGCCTCGGCACTGAAACATGAGAAAATAAGAAGTGGTCATTTAAGAGGAAACAATAGTATCTTAATAAAATCAGATGTTATCGATAGCAGAGTTTTTGCTGGCGTGGAGCTGAATCAGCGACTCCAGGGGGTTGAAGGGCTGCTTTGGCGTGTTGCCAGAAGGAACGATGTCGTGGAGGGAGAGCCTCTGCAGAGAATCCTCCACTGGAGGTCCTTCCAACCAAGGCCAGTGCTCGCCGACGACGTCCGTCGGGTCTTCGAAAGACGCACAACGACCAAAGTTCTTCTTTCCTGGAAACTCGTCAAATCAGTAGGAATCTTTTGTGAAGTTCATCTGGTTGATGTTCTTTTTTTCAATGCTTTTCTACATCTGAACCTTTGAGCCACGAAATTTCGAAAACTAGAGAGCATTCAAAATGAGAGAGCAAGCGCCTTTTTCTCTCTGAACCCTCTTGTTTATCAGTACTCACTAGCTTTCGAATAAGAGCGCTTTGAGCATCGCCCATCTTAATTTTCCGACAATAAACGGATTTATTTATTGATTGAAAATCTCACTATGAATTTAAAATTAAAGTCTATCCTTCTATTAGGATCTTTCTACCTTCTAGTATCTTTTTTAAGTGAGTTTCACCAATTTTTCTCATTTTGAGAAAACCCTTCAGTTTCGAGAAAAAAAGTTATTCTCAAAAATAACTAAAGAATTTTGGAAAGATAATCGAAAAAGGGCGATTGTATGTTTGCCGCAACCCAAACACGTCTTTTCGCTTACCTTCACGCGCGACCTTCTCCATGTACGGGACGAAGTTGTCGTTCCAGAGGCGAATGAACCATTGACGGGACTCGTCGACGCCCAAGGGACACTGGAGGAAGACCCGGGGGCCGATGGTCACGTCGGGAGAGTTGGTCTTGGCGATGAACTTGTTCATCGCGTCGAGCACCACCGGCAGGAACTGGATGACGCGGACGAGCTCGCTGGGCGTCTGACGGCACTGACGGTACTCGGCCTCGATGGTCCGTCGGCGAAGGAATCTGGAAATTCAGAAGTTCGAAAAATAATAATTCAAAAGAGTTGACTTTTTCTTCGCATAAGGAATGAATTTGCCCAGATAGCCATTGAAAAATCTTGAAAAATTCTGACCTTTTTGCGCCCTCTTTTCTCTCGCTGTCTAACTCACTCCTTTATTCATACTATTTCCATGTTGATATGACCTTGCTGGTGAGAGAAAAGAGAGCGTAGACAGGTCATACTGTTTCCATTCGGGGCAAATCGGCTATCAGAACGAAAAAAAAACTCTTAATTTCTTGTCTTATTCAAGTTCGTCAATCAATAAAATCAAAAAAAAAACTATCCTCTGGGAATCAAGAAAGTTTCGTTCTGAGAAAAATTCATTTTTGTGGTTAAGCTTTTGGTTCGAGCTGGATCCACTAACACGTATCCTAATCGGCTGACAAATAGTCCCCCAGACCTCTTAGTCAAACTATCAAACTCAGAATCTCCTGGCGCTTCTAATGGTACCAAAATCAGTTAGTTTCGCTCGTAAAAAAAGGCAGTTTTCAAAACCTTCAAGCCTCAGAACTGTCCCCGAATTTCTATGAATTTTTTCAGTTTTGTCACTAATTCCTACAACTCAAACTAACCTAGCCATGAAGCCATTGACGCCCTCCATGCAGTTGGTCAGGAGGAACATTTTGAAGTTCTGATGAACTTGCATTTCGACCAGCTGGTAGCGGTTCACCGTGCACAGGACGTAGGGTCCTTCTGAAAAATGGACATTTTTACCTTCTTTTTTCTTATAAAAAACCATTCTGGGCCAGAGGGATATTGGCGAAGACGGAGGCGACAAAGGCGATCCGATTTTTTGGAACGTTGTCGATGAGCAAGACGCACGGCTTCTTCGACTGAAGCAACGTCTCCAATTGCTTCTCGACCTGGAAAAACTTGTATTTTGAATCAAAACGATAAGGAGAAATGTACCTTGACCAGTTTCTCGCCGCTCTCATCGGGAATCTTGATGTCGACGATGCAATCTTGAGTTTCGCCGATTCTCATCGATGTGTAGGCGGCCAACTCGCGAGCAAGTTTGCTCTAAAGTACACATTTATAGAATGAGTTGGTAGAAATTTTCGAAATCGCCCAGCGTGTGCAAAACTGAAATATTTGGAAAAAAAATCGCTTGTGAAAACAAATTTAAGATACAAGAACAGAAACAGTGAGGCGAGGGATCAACCGGAACCTGAAGAGACGACAGAGAAACTAAAGCATCAAATCTTCATTCTCTTCAACTTAGCCTTGCTTATATTGATCTTTTGTATTAGTTCATCTCCCACCTTTCCCAAACCGGCGGCACCAGCCAGGACGAGCCGTCGTTGAGTGAAGAGGAACCTAACGAGCTGCTCGAGCATGCTCTTCGGCAGCAGCGTGTCCAGGACCAACGAGTCGACTCTCTCCTGTTCGGCGCCACGGAGGAACATCCGAATCGTCGTTGTCGGCGTCAGGACGTCGGCCGGCGACTTTGACGGCGTCGTCGCCGCTTTGCCGCTCGTTTCGCGTCTCACGTCGCCCATCTGATAGCCGACGATCGCGTCGCGTGGGTTCAACTCGAGATGTCGCTCGATATCGATTCGTTCCATGTAAGCCTGAAAAATTGGTCGACTGAATTAAGGAAAGCTTCAAAAAAGTTCCATCAAAAATCTTTTTTAAAAGTTAACTCAAAGAGAGGTGCAAGCTCATAGAGAAATCCTCCAAAATCACCTGGAACAGTGCGACAATGAGCTGGTCCAGCTCAGCCCAGGTGGTCTCCTTGGCCGGCAGCGGCAAGAACCCGACGATGATCTCATTATCGGGGCAGATGACGTCACTGATGGTGCCGCGGAGGTCGACGTTCACCGTGACTTTGACCGAGTTGCAGCCGGAGGAGCGTTTGCTGGAGAAGCTCGCCGAGCCGGAGCTGCTCTGGCAGGGCGGGATCTCGTAGAAGTGCTCCTCGTCGCCCATCACGGGGATCGAAGCGTGCGATGAGGCGCGAGATCGAACCGTCAGAAGTCGGTTCATGTCCTGCTTCAGCTGCTTGTTCTCGCTCTGAAATTGCGGATGAGTACTGACACAAAATGGTAAATAGATGATTTCTGTTGAAGCTATGATTACTATTATAAAATAATTAAGTTCTTGGTTAATTTGAACTTCAAAAAAAAAAAAATCAATTACTACATATAAAAAGATGCAACGTGACAATTACCGTTATCTAGAATAATGACTAAAAATCCCTAATCAAACAAAGTTTCGACTCGAAAAAAACTTAGGAGGCTGAATCTTACAATTCACCCTCATTTTGTTTTACTTACCTTGAGCTTATTGACCGTCTCCCTGAGCACTTCGACCTGTCGAGCTCTGTCTAGAGCGTCGAGTCTGACGTCGGTCAAAATCTCTTCCCGTTCATCAAGCTTCCTTCGCAGCTCTCGTACTTCAATCTCGTCCAAGCTTAATCGAAGAAACATTCAATTTTTCCACTCGATTTCTTCCAAAACCGATTATGAGAGCCAGTGATAGTGGTAAGCTGCCGCATCGGCGAGCATTCGTTGTCCGACGTCGCCGCGCTTTTGTTCTTCTTTTTCGAAAAAGCCTTGGTCAGCGACGAACGAATCTAAAATTCGATAGTTCTACGAAAAAAGGAGAGAAAATAGTTATAATAGACGTCACAAAGCCACCACCACGTTATTACGGCGTTTTGTTTTTTAGCCAAGAAAGTTCTTGTTTTTTTTTGTCAAGATTAAGAATATGAAAAAGGGCAGCGCGTGGAAATGAAAAAGAGGTCCCGCGACGTTTATGACATCGTTCTGCGCCTTTAAATGAGGTAGCAAAGTATTTGAAGCATAAATTTCGTTACGTTATAGTCGATTCATTTATTACTGAAAGGAGAAAACAAATATTGGTTGATCGAGAAATTTCATAAAAACTCTTCAAACTGATTTATTGGGTCGATTAACACGCAGCGCCTTTGAACAGAAAAAAAACGGTTTCAGCTTTTTCAAGAGATTTCTAAAGAGTTCAAAAGCGCAAACTCCGCCCTGCTGATTTGAACAATTCATTGATTTTTCAAAATAAAAATTGACAAGAACCTTCTCGACAGTTGAGAAAATTATTCATGATTACTGTACAACCACCAATTTACTTCCATCTATGTCATTTTTACCTGAACGACGTCGACGTTGGTTCCCTAAAAGACCATTCCTATTAGAGAAATGTTCATCGTATACTCATTTTTTTAGAAAAAAATGAATCTTCTCTAGGTTTTTTTCAGCCTCAAAGTAGATTTGTAGACAAACTAAATAAAAAGCACAAAAAGCTAAAATGTTCAGAATTTCAATCGAAGAGTGAATAAATCAGTGCTAAACGCATTGGAAACGAATGAAAAGGTAAAAAAGAAACGGACCCAGCCCTTTTTGGACTTGCCGAAGCTGTTGAGGCTGCTCTTGTCGGTCTTGCTGCTCTTCGAGGAAGACGACATCGAAGATCGATGAGAAGCGACGGATTCCAAAGACGGTTGTCGTAGAAGCTCACCGGCGCCGTCCTGAAATTGAAAGTTTTGTAATAATTTCAAAGATCAATTTTCTTTTTTTCATGAAAAATTGCAACTTTTTTTCCTTTTGAATGTTCATTCATTTAAAATTTCAGTTCCAAAACGAACCATATTCAATTGCTCGGCATGGGCAGAAGCCAATCTCCCACTGAAAAAGCCGAAGATGCTCGATATCGTGCCGAAGTTTGCTGACTTCATCCGCCTGGAAATGTAAAAAAATGAAGATTTGATTCGAAAAATTTGTACATTAGTCCTAATAATCGAAAAAAAGTGTTTGGAGAACTTTCGGGCGCACAAAGAGTAATGATCTGGCGCCATTGCGAGGAGGTCAAAAATATGGAAAGTTGCGAGAAAAAAGAATCTGTTCTGAGTTTCTGAGCGTGTCTTTTTACGCATCCGTGAAAGATTTGAACTCGAAAAGCTTCAAGTTCTCATTAGAGCACAAAAGCTCCCAAAAATTAAAACAGTTCGTCAATCTAATAAATTCTCAATAGAGCGCAGATACTTCCGAAAACTGCAGCTATTTCTTCGCATCCAATCCCTCTAAAGTGTTCCAGTTTGCCGATTTCAGTGACTGACTCATGAGCCGTAAATTGGGTTCCAATTTGTTTTTCCCACGGGTCGAATTTGTCTTTGGACCTCGAGTCGAACGTCGCGGCCTCATTCGTTGATTTACATTCGCACGCAATTCGCGCGCGCTTTTTCTCATTACTCATCGTCATACGTCATCCCGGGGGCTCATGCAATTTCAATTTCCTTGGTTTTTTTTTTCTTATTTTGAGTGGCAGATCGAAAAAAAAAAATATGAGATAGATTTCTACTGTAATCTGTAGCTTTGAGCTTCGGTTTTTTTTTCAAAACTTTTTCTGTGAATTTTTTCAGTTTACATTTCTGAATGAGACTAGCTAGACTAGATGCTTTTTTCGCTCTGATTTCAAAGTTTTGCTCAAAAACTACCTTGAAGCCTGTGAAAAAATTATAGAAGCTCAAAATTGCAGATAAAGTTTCACAAAGAAGTACTTTAAAAACTCTCAACTTTTATCTAGACATTGAAGGCAATTTTTGAGCCCAGATACCTAATGAGTCGACTTTTTCATGGTAAATAAAATATTTATTGATCTTTACATATAGAGCATACCCCAGTCAGTGATGAATCGACTAAAATCTTCAAAATCAAGCCAGAAAAGTCCTCACCTTGAGCTGAGTGGACTTGTCGATGTGTCTGGACAAATTGGACAGTTTCGAGTTGAAACCGTCGAACATCTTGGCGTAGTTTTCTTGCTTCTTGGTCAATTTGCTGACCGTCTGCCGATAAACGTCCAAATCACGCGCCATTTTCCGGATCTCCGATTCGTACTTGTCGTTGAGCTGAAAAATAAAACCGATTAAACTTCAACTTTATAGCAGAAATCTAAAAAAAATTTTTTTTTAATTTTTAATGATTACGGTATTCGACTCTATTCTACCTACAATCAACTACAAAAAATTCTTTTTTTCAAAAAAAAAATGCTCAAACCGTCGCGTAGGCGGTCGAACTAGCCAATGACAACTGAGAACCCATCTCAGAGTTTCGATTCAAATTGGACGGCGATTTGTAAATCTGCAATCAAAAACTTGAGAAAAAGTACAAAATATAATTTCCAACATCATCCGCATATTTCTGGAGATGCATGGCGTCAGACAAGTTTGCATAAATCCCATCTCGAGTTGTTCTGGCCGACATTGAGCCTGAAAACTTGAGAAATTCACTAAAAAAAATCCCTTCGTTTCAAAAATTAGTGTAAAAACTGCATTTTTTGGTGTTCCTTCAGTTAGCAACCACAAACCCAGAAGCCGGAAGTTCACAGAAAAAGATACAAGAGAAGGAAAAAAGACAAAAAAAAAATTAGCTTGGAAATTTTTTCTCATTTTAGACGCCCCAATCAGCCTCGGAAAAAATAGCCGCAAAATTATCAATAGAGCGCAGATGCCTTTAATTAGGTCTCTTTTATCAAATTTCTGATTTGAGTTTTGTCGTCTCAATAGATTTAGGATCAGACTGGCAAAAAACTGATGAAAACTTTTGAAATTCAACCAGAAACCCTCAAATTATCATTGGAGCGCGAAAAATCCCAAATATTGGCCTTTGAACTTATTTTCGGTTATAATCGGGATTCTTCGAAGTAAGCTTCATCTGAGTTTCAGCAAGGACAAAAAAGGCTTTCAGCGATGATTCTCAAGCTTATAATCAGACTTTGGCTTTCAATAAGAGCCCTGCGCGGCTATTTTTCTCGTGCTCATCAATCAGAGGTTAATTGCAGGTTAGTGTAGCATCGGTTAGTTTACCCTTGTTATTATGCACAGGCGAAGCGATAGACAGAGGAATGCGAGCTCGGGGAGCCCTGGGCGAAGGGCCGCGTCGTGACGGCGTCTGCGACGAGTGGCGGACCGCCGTCGCCGCCGACGACGCGGATGAGGAGTCGTTGCGCCGGGAGATCCGTGGCGAGAGCGACTCCAGCAAGATCATCGACCGACTCATGCCCGAGGCGTTCAGGCCGGCTGCAGCTGAAAGAAAGCGAGCGTCCTAGGCACTAGTGGACGACGATCCACCGCTAAGAAGCGTTAGAATGATGGGAAAGCATGCGAAAGTTAAGCAGAAAGGCACTCGTGGGCTTCGTCAAGAAAGTGAACGGAAAAATAGCTGTAGAAAAAATTATTAATTTCAAAATTAGCGTCTTTTTTATTCTGATGAAACTTTACATTTTTTCGATGAGCCGTGCTCTATAGACGATTTAAATGCAGCAGCAAACAAGCTGAAAAAAAATCAAAACTATTTTCCAAGATTTTCCCATAAAGCCTATTATGTATGCCCTTCACAGGTAATTCGAAAAACTGAAAAAAAGTTAATTGTAACGAATTTTCTACATTATCTAAGTTCGGTCCTTCTGATTGATATTTTTCCTCTCAGTTTTCGAAAATTAGTAAGCATAGACCAAAAATCTGACCAAAACTGTGAACAATTACAAAATCATAAAGAGAGCGCATTTGTCATGGCTATTTTCCATTTCTCAACTTTTACAGAGCCCAGGAGGTGGTAGAAGTCACACACAAGACAACAGAGGACATCACAAAAAGTTATATATTTTTCCGGGCAAGGACCTGCAGAAGTCGAGGCTCGTGGATCGACGGAAGGCATCCTTCTGGGGCTGACCAGAGCCATGGCGGCACGGTCGTGGTCGCTGAGATAATCGAGAAGGTGACACTTACGGTCCAATGAGTGGAAACCCGAGTAGCTGTTGCCTATAACGTTGTGGGTTCAACTCAAAAATTGGTTCATTCTTTTTATTAGAAATTTTTCAACTTTTAAAAAATGAACAGAAGAGATAAGCGTTAGAATGCCTGCCAAGGAAAGTGCAAGACCTACAAAAAATGCTTGAAGAAGAATATATTTACGTGGTTTTTTTAAAAGTCATATCATTACTCCTCATCATGACGACTCAAAAGAACAGAAAATCCTTGAGACCTTTTCTACTTTTTTTTTTGAAATGGTAGATGTTAAAAAAGGTTAAACGTGGAATTTTTCCCTCATTTCAAAATTATTATATCCCCTTTTGTGAGCTGCAGTCTTGGAATATCCAAAATCCTTAATTTTCGAAAAATGAATTGAACTTCTTTCCACAGGTCAACTTTCCTACTACATGCTACAAGGACCGCAAGAGCTACAAATTTAAACTGATCGAAATTTTGTAAAAAAACCAAAAAAAAGTAAGCATAGAATAACAAAAATCTGACCAAAACACATTTTTTTATGGAGAAACTTTTTTTTTGCACTCTGGGGCCAACTGCAGCTCAGATATCTACTGAGCTTCTAGGATCTCCCTCCAGTAAATTAAAGAGCCTGTGTTTTTTCGCAAAGTGAAATCAACTGCAGTGAGGAGCAGTAGGAAATCGGCGGAATGGCACTAACGAGATCGTGGGTTCGGTCCCCACTAGGCGAAATTTTCCGAATCACCTTTTTTGGAAAGCCTGTCAACATCGAGAACACCAAACCTTGATCCGGTCTTTTATGATGAGCCGAGGAGGAAGAAGCCCGAAGGGAAGCCCGAGAATGGACGCTCAGAGTGTCGCCGTCGGCAGAAAGGGCGAGTTGGGGCGAGCAGCCGCCGGCGATGGTCGCGTAGCCCGGCGACCTCAGCGAATGCTGCAAAAACCATCGTTCTTTCGCCTCGGACCACTTGATTGTTTACGCGACGTTCTTTCGCGGCAGTTGTCCCTTACTACCACTACTGCCACGGGTGGGAAGGGCTTCTAATTAACATTCATTGTGATGTCTCGGGGCTCATTCATTACCTGGTGTTTACCTATCGCGAAAAACAAAAATAAAGAGAGGTTGACCCCATGAGAGCTTGGAAATCTATATAGGCAATCTCTGACAAAATATATCCCTTGAAGGTCTATTTTTGAATTTTCAGGTATTTAGGTTTCTAAAAAAAATTCGCATCTAGGTTCATGTCGTGATTGAAGTGATTCCGAAAAATCCAGAAAATTTTAAAATTTTTACTTTGCCGGTTATTCTGAAACTCACGGGATCACTCCGAACAATTCCTCAAAAAAACCACAAAATTCGCTAAAATTTCACATTGAAATCTAGTTAATTGAACCTGAAATGGCGCTTTTTGGATAACAATTTTTGTTCAAAAAAATGTTATTTTTCCGCTATTTTTTTGATTCCGAAAGTACCATTTTCAAACTCAAACCGCTATAAATTTCCTCCAAAAAGTGCAAACTCAACTTGAATTGGTTCTAATTTTCAAATTTAGAACTGGCACTCTTCGCATAAGAAATTATATTAAACTTCGAAATAGAAAAAATTTTAGAATATCAAGTCAAATCTACAAATTTTTTTCCATAGAATATTTTTTTCTATGCTAAAAAAAATCCGAAAACGTTGATTTTTGATTTTGAGACTGAAAATTTTTTACGCAACCTGATCTCAAAAATGGGAGATTCGGAAGACTTCGAAACGCAAAGAGAGTTGAAAAGGCTGCTCGGCGGGGAAAAAAGTTTCAAAAAGCGTAGTAAAAGGGGGCATCTGCGCGGCACGTGGCGCTTATGAATTACTGCGTCGTGTCGCTTCGTCTTTTTGAATAGGATGGCAAGAAAGCGCAAATTTCATTGAAAAATTTTCACGCAAAGCCTTTTGCTCTCCCTCTCTTTCTCACGCAAATTCATCTTTTATTCATTCGAAATGCGGCAGCGGTCGGGGATCGTCCAAAGTTCTTCTTTTCATTCAGTCAGACGCATTTCGAGACATCAGAAAGGCAAGAAAATTCGATGAAAAAAGACAAAATAAACGCAAATACTTCATAAAACTATGAAAATTGCTTTAAAAAGGTACATAGACTTCAAAAAATAGATTTTTCAAACAAAGTCTCTCAAGCTTATTCTCAAAAATTCAATTATCCATAGAGCACTCTAGTAGAAACCTGCTGCGGCTATTTCTTCCTATCAAATCCTACACTTAAAAGATCTATCCAGGACCTTGAAAAAACAATAAAACGCGATAATTTCACAAAATCGTCAACAGCAAAAAGGCATTTCAGGGTTTGCAACAGCAGCTGTTCCCACACTTTAATAGGCGCCAAACCGCAAATGTTTCCGCACGGGCTTTGTCGGCATTTCCACGGCTATTATTGCGCGCAAAAAGCGGGTGTCCAGCCGGCGAGCCAGCCAGCTTGACAGATGCAACTGCGTGCGTGTGTGTACAGTAATTATCGTCCCGAGAGGAGCGATGATCCCGCCAAATAAAAGAGAACATTATACGGATGGTTTGAACAGGTGTCTTTCAGGGTTTCCTACAGTTAGAAGGCAATAAATATTCCTATCAAGGGAACTTTTTCAGGTCATGGTTCATATTTTGATGATTTTTGTTTAACTTCAAGATCTCTAAAACTAAATTCCTAATCGCAAAAAAAAACAAAGATTTACTTTTTAGATGAGGCTCTAAAATTCTCAAATAACGAATTTTGAAGCAGTTTGCAAGCTTCAAAGCGCCGTAGCACGATAAAGATCTACTGAGTAAATTTTTTCTAGGTTTCGAGAAGTCCTAGAATACAAAGTTTCATCAAAAGTCCAACCGGTAGCTTAGTTAAATTTCCTAGTTAATTCCCAAAAAAAGAAAAGTCGAACCTGTCCAACAGCCGTGGCGGCACCTCGTTGACTCGTTCTGCACTGACTGAGCAATTTGTGGATATTCTCCTGTTCGGCATATCTCCTGGCCCTTGCATCAACTGATGAAGATGCTGCTCGGCCATCTGAAGGAAAAAAAAAACTAATTGAGATCAAAAATAGATGAGAAAATTTTACATCACTATGATTAGGAAAATAAGGTATCAAATTTTGAATGAGATTGTAAAAAAAAAATTATCTTTAGCTATAAAAATCCATTTTTTGTAGTTTTTGATACTTTCCCAAAGTTCTTCGAAGTTCATTATTCCAAAAAATTATCTCAGAGCTGAAAAGTCATATGTGACCCGAATACTGTAGAAAAAAGGAGTTCCCACAGTTTCCATGCTCGGCACCGACTAATTCGATTAGACCTTCCTCTTTGTGATTCGAAATAGTGGATTCAAATTCGATTTTCGGCGCGATTCGAAACACCAACTAACACAATGAAGAATTGAGATGGAGCCGACTTTGAAAAACGGTAAATCTTCAAACAGTTCGGTGAAAGAAAGTCGTTTTTTTCGGTATCATCTCAAGTCAGTGAAGAAACCTCGGCAACTCTGACGGTCACTTTAAAAAAATTTCAACTCACTTCTGGCTCCATTCTGTGCGCCGCCGCGTACAAAATGTTGGTAATCACCGATTTTCCCGTAGGCGACGCTCGCCATCGGATGATCTCTGAAAAAGGAAATAGAAAAATATGCTGGAAATCAATAAAAAAAGCTTTCACGAGTCGATCTCCGTCAAACAAAAGGAATTGTAGATTTTTTAATTTTTTGAAGTCTGCTGGTTTTTCTAATTTGAGAACGTTCAATAAATTTTTAAGCGGGTGAAATCCTTAGAAGGGCGTTATTGTCTTCAGTTCCTTTGAAATTAAAACTTCAAACTGTTCACTTTACTCTATTCGCGTTTCTTAAAAAATTAGGTCGTTACTGTCGAGTTTAAATTTTTGTAGTCGTTACCAAACTATTTTTTCAGAAAATCCTTGTTCCTTTAATGTTGGTCGACGGATTCAAGCCAAAATTGAGCTTTTTCAAATTTCCACAAAATTTCGTGTACTCGGAAAGGTGATCACGGAAATGAAAAAGAGCTTTTTGAAAAAAAAAAGTATTTCCTTTAAACTTAGATTATCAATGGAGCACACAAGTAAAAACCTGTCGCGGCTATTTTTTCCCACATTTTTTCGAAGTCAGCCTTATTCATTATGATGGGAACCATCTAGCCTATCTCAAAGTTGTCCAAAGGCGTTGAAAACATTATATCTGAAACTTTTATACAAAGTTTTTAGAATGGTCCTGCGCCAAAAACGTTCTTGAGACCAATCAATTTCAAATTATTTTGATGACTCTACGAATTTCTTTCAGAGCTGAGAAAATCTCATGAAATATCAAAATTACTCCAACAAAGAGCAAAAGCTACACAAGTTGAGAACAAATGAAAGGCGAAGGACATAATTTCCTAATTGCATGTTCGAGGGAAGCGAACGAAAGAGGAGGAGGAGATGCCAAGAGTGCCCTAAAACCGCCGCGAGCCACGCCTATTTCGGCGGGTCCCCCTCCGTCACCATGGGACCACTCTTCTCTTTAAGCCCATTTTCGCTCGGCTGAATATTTAACCTCCATTCGAGAGAGTAATTATGCTTAGAATCACACAGGTGAAGCAGTCAAGGGTCGTTTCAATGACGACGGAATGAAATTCTCTTTTTTTTTTTGAAACAAATCAGTCAAAAATGAACTTTCACGGCTTTAAATTACCCATTTCTCGAACTTTGGTCTCGGTTTTTACTTCAAAAATTTTTTTAAAATTGATTTTCAGTTTCTCAAACTTGTCTCATAGGAAAACAGATCGATAAATCTGAAGTCAACAAAAAATTTCCCATATTTTTTCTGGTCTATCAACCATTTTTCGCGTTTTCTTGTTTTTCAGCCGTCTTTTAATGGTACGAAATAAAACCAAACTCATTATTTTTTGTTTTCGTCTTCGAAATTGATATCGTCGAAAAAATTTCATGAAATAATATTGGGTAAAAAAGCGAAAAGTTCCAAATGGATATAACTTCAATATCAAAAAGTTTCAGCTCGAAAAGTTGAAAATAAACTTCAAAATAACATAACTTCCGTCAAAATGCTCCGATTCAAACAAAATTAACCCTTCTGAGCTTCTCATTTCAAAAAATCAAAAAGAAGAACAAGAAAACTTTTTTCAAAAGCTTGAAAAAAACCTTTCGAATAGAAAATTCTACTCAAAGCTCTAAAAGCACAGAAAAAAAGTTGAAAACTCACGTTCCACTGAGGTCGTCCGTCGAGACGTCGTCCAAATTCTCCGAAATGCCCGACGAAACCGACGAACTGTCTTCGAAGCTGAAAAAAATATATTTTCGTCTCCTCCAAATCTGAGAAAGAATGCGAAGAAACTGGTTTCGATGGCTACAGATAAATAAATCTCTATGATTCAATTTGGTTCGAAACGGTTGGTTTTGACGTGATTGGAGGTGAAAAGCCGGGCAGATTGTGGCGCGCGCGAATGAGAAAAATAAAATAAAAGGGAAACCTCGGGCCGAAAATATTAGGCTTAACTTTTCGTCAATGTGAAGGAGGTAATGGATTTTTCATATATAGGTTTTTTTAGACTTCAAAGAATATTATTTATTAAAATGTAAAAAAATAAGTATTAAAATATCGGATCATGTGACATATATAAAAAAAGTTTTAATCACTCAGAAAAAAACTTTTCTTGGGAAAATTTGGAACATTGGAACAAAAGAGAGTTTTTTTTCAAAAAAAAAGTTTAATAGTTCCCTGGAGCGCATTTTGATCATTTGACCCGAAGTTGAAGCTTACTTCCAATTATTTCCAAAAAAAAACTCTAGAAAATGCACGAACAACTGCATTTCAAGCTTCACATGGTTTCTAGTCCATTCAGCGCTAGTTCTAGAACTTTTATTTCAAGAAAAAGTCCTAATTAAAAGAAATAATTTCTCGAAAGAAGATCTCAAAAACAATAAAAAAAAGACCAGCTGCCAGGGGAACAGGGATAATAGTTTATTTGTAGTAGGGTACAGCAGCAAATCGGATTAGTCGGAAAACCTCAACAAATTCGGTGGTATAAGGGGGGCGGATGAGCATAATTCAGGTCGCCTGGCGCACCCTCCACTTGAACCAATCCCATTAGAATTCATTGGAGAAGGGGGTGGAGCCGTTGAGCGGATCGTTTTCAAAATATTTGGGATTCAGTTCAAACTTTGACTTGATTCAGTTGAAAACAAAAGGCTTAGGTTTGTAATTTGAGCTTGTTTGAGCTTAACTCAGTTAGAGATAAGAGTGAAAATATGAAAAAAAAAAATGAAATTTCGAAAAAATCGACGTCAAAGCTTTAGTTCAAAAATGCGGCCTCAGACGCATTCACATATGAAAAACTGAAGTTTCATATTTCAGCCCAAAGTTTGACTTTATTCCGTTAAAAAAGCCTTGTGCCTGAAAAATTATCTTTTTTTTTCTTTTTTTTTCAGTTTTAGAACTATTTCGGGTCCAGATCTTTCTGTATGATGATTTTTTAATTCAGGATCCGAGATACTGGTCCCGAAAAGTTTAAAATTTACACACCAAACATCAAATTCTTTGTTTAATCTAGCTGATTTCAAGTTACAAAAGATTTGAAAAGGAATAAAAATTGCCCCAAAAAAAGAAGCGTAGAAAAGTTCAAGAACAAGTGGGAAACTCGGTTTTGATGGCCCTTTCGGGCTCTCGATCCATTGAGCGGAAGGGAAGCGTGTCCCCCCATAAAAAGGCAACTTCATTCGAGTGGCTCATCGTTGGATATTCGATTGGAATTAGCCTCAGCATTGCTGGTTAGTATAGCTACATCATAAGAAGTTCAAGATTAAGAGGGGGGAAAAAATTCAAATTTTTTTCTGAGCCGGATGAAAAATAAAGAACCTAGCCCGAATTGTTTTTAAATTGCTCTTTGAGACGATAATCCACGTGGATAAATATCTTCTCCTCCACTTTCACGTCCTATTCTCATTTTAAGAGATCTGGTGAGGTAAGAAAGGTTACAGACAGGTCAGACTATTTCAAGTCGTGGCAAATAGAGTACAAAAACCAGAGAAGCCAGAGCCTTCGCAAAATTTGCTCATGTAACTAGAGGAAAAGAAAACCAAAAAACTGATCCACCTGCACATCTAACTTCTCGTCGGAAATTTAAAAAAAAATGTGTAACCTTATGTGTACGACAGTAAAGAACGTGACAACTAGAACGTCAATTGTTTGTCGATATTATTGTGCAATTTTGGCCTCCGGTCCTAATGGCTTGTTATTGCGTGAACGCCGTGCCGAATAAGGTATTCAGTGTGTGTCTTTGAAGGGAAAGCCGCCTTGACGGAAGCCTCATTAAGCACTTCCGACACGGGGCCGACACTGTCTCTACACATGTACAGATGGGCGCTTGACACGCCTCGGTTACAAGATTGCCTTGTGACCAGGTGCTTGATTGCCAAGAAGCCGTTTTTGATGAAGACCGGAAAGGTTGGAAAAAAAAGTTTTTGGAAAAGCCTGAATGAACCTAGAAAGGATCTTCAGAACGTTATTCAGACTTGATTCAAACCATAAAGTTTAGACCTAAGCTTCTAAAAAGGTGAAAGTATGACAATAAAAGGCGACAAGGTTTCAAAAAGGTTCAATGATCAGCGAAAATTCGAAAACCTACAGAACATTTTCCTTTTCTCGAAGACTCCTAAGCCTAATAAGGCCTTCCGGAATAGTTGATTTTTTGTTGAAACTTCTTGAGATTCGCACGATTTCGGTGCTCAAATAGCTTCCTATTCATTCCATGGAAGACATTTGAAATCCACTAGGAGAATCTCCAAAAAAATATAACTTTTTCGCTTCCAGAATATTTCAAGATATCCACAAATTTTTCCTATCACCAAAAAAGCAAAAATACCTCAATCTGAGCAGGAGCCGATCCAAGTAGGACATCCCAGCAGCAACTCACCAGGCACTAATGACTATACAGCTCAGAAGCCAAAGCAAGTTGAGAGCGCAAAGGTGAAAGACCTTTAGAAATAATTCAGTGGAGGCCAGGTTGGACAAAGGACGAGGCCAAAATGGAAACTTCCCTTTCTAGGTTTCCAAAATGAGGAATTTTGACTGTGTACATGTAGGTCCTTAAATATGCGTCGGAAAACTGGTATTACCTCAAAAAAAATTAGACAAAAGGTTGGACGATTAGGAAACACAGATAAAAATTTCGCTGTTAGGTCTAAAAAAAAGGAACGTTTTGACTGCCTAAACTTGACAGCTGGTCATTTTTTGAGAAAAAAAATTATTGCAAACTCGTTAGGCAAAGGGAATTTCGAGAAAAAAAAATCCATGAGGAAAACTTCTTTTTGGGTATAGAAAAAGGAAAATTTTTGGCTTTCTCAATTCTAACAGCTGGACGATTGGAGCCAAAGTTGAAAAACGGACAAAACTCATAAAGAAATCTCCCTTTCGAAATTTGAGAAAAGGAAAGGGAAATCGTTGACTACATACACGTTGATCTTAACAACTGGTTACTTTTTTTAAGGTCTCAGTTGAAAATTTGGATCAAATCCAAAAAAAGAAACTTCCCTCTCCAGGCCTAGAAAAAGGGGGCTTTCGACTGTATACATGAAGATCCATACAGATAAAACTGACAGCTGGCCACTTTTTTTTCTCCTGCTGGCCAACGCAACACGTGCGTATGTTTTTCGATCGCAATTTGTGCGCAATAAAAGTGGAAAAAAAGCGATGCACGTGGCCGATCCAACAGAAAAAAAGGCGCACAATGGAAAAGAGCCATAGACGGACGGGAAGCTGGTCAGAAGAACATCTGCGCGGCAGGAAAAAGTTTCAATGGCAGGTGGTCATAGAAAACGGAAATTAAAGATGGATTGAAGTCTTTCATATCAAATTCTCTAGCAAGATAAATTCGATCCAGCTTTTCAGAGAAATTTGTTCAAAACTGTCAAGAGAACTGAAAATTTCAAATTCGACGCTTCTGAAAAAATATTTCTTCTTGGGAAATTCTTCATTGTTAAAAAATGATTAGTAAAACAATAATTTTCAGTCTTGAGAATAAATAGATCAACTTTTTTTGGAAATTGATCTGAAGCGTCCAAAAAAAACGGCTTCAAGGAATGAATAAAATGTTTTATGGCGTGATAGATGGCCAAAAACGGAGCATTTCTCAAAATCCAAAAAAGAAATCTTAGAAACTGAAACCCAAGTCAGCTCAACCAAAAAAAAAAACCAAAAACCATCTAAACCGAAAAAAACTTTCAAAAAGAGAAACTCGGGAGAAAAAAAAAGGTGATCTTTCTCCAAACGACATGCGGTTTGGCGCAAAATCGAATGCAAATTGACCGCAGCCGTCGCTTGTTTATTTATTTTCGATGTACTTCGTGGTTGGCGTCAAGAGCCATTTGGTTTGGCTTGGAAGAAGTTGTTTTTGCGGGTCTCGGGTTCCAGAAATATGAGGCAAGACGATATGGCAAATGTGGTGCCACTTAACGAGGGTAATTGGAGTAAACTTGAGGAAAAAACACAGTTACCAGACTCTCTTGTCTGGAAAAAGGGTCTTATACGTGAAATTTCGCGGTTCTCGATCAAAATTAAAGCTACCAATCTTGAAAATTTCAAAAAACAAGTTCGAACAATTTTAGCCTATTGGAGGCTCAATTTTGTTTTTCAAAAGGTGACAATAAGTTATCGAAATCAATAAATTTTGAGAACAAAACTTCAAAATCGTTTGAAAAAAATTGGAGTAAGATTCGCTCCACGGAACAGCCTACCAAATTAATAAAAAAAAAGAAATTTTCGGAAACAAAATACCTCAAAAACTGAGTATTTTTACAACTTTCATGATCTTCATCAGATCAACCTAATTTCCGGCCATCTTTCCAAAAATCCAAAAGTTCCAGCTAGATACACCTTCCCCGTAGATTTTCAAGTCAAAACCAAAATCTTAGCCTTCCCTGAACTTGGCTCGGAATATTTAACCTGAATAATTACTCAGTGGAAGACGAAGAGCACAAAATTCAGGAAGCCTTCCAAAATTTCCAAAGAGCCGAACGATTATGAAATAATGAGTCAGGCGCCTCGGAGAACGTCTCCGCTGTGTGAAGTGAAGCTTTTGCCGGGGCTCATTTATAATTCCAACGGCATTTCGGCTGCGGCCCGATTTTATCGCCATATCTGATCGTTCCGTGGCTCTGAGCCAGCCTCGTTTCGGTTCGGGTTTCATTGGCCGGCCGGGGGGATGCCGCCAAAAGGCTCATGAAGAATTTTCATTTGATTTGAGCCGCGTCGTTCCACTCGAATATTGCGACAGATGATGATGAGGCAAAATCAAAGAGAATCGACGGAAACCTTTGACAGGCTTAAAAGCACAGCAGCTTTTGTCAGTTCCAGATTTCTGGCATTTTGTGAACTTCTCAGTGTATTTGAAGGCGCAAAAGTCTTGAATAATCTAAAACAGTCTGAAGACGACCTAGAGGCCTAGAGACTTTCAAAAAAATTTTCCTATGCTTCTTTAAATATCTTAGCAAAGATTTGTGACTTGAAGCAAGAAATCTCAAGTTCACAATCCGTAAATGAAGATTTTAAAGAAGAAAATTGTAGATTTCGACTTCTACTGAAAAACTAACAGCCTAGAAAACTCAAAAAAAGCTGAATTTTAAAGCTTTTTTGTCCAGATACCAAAAAGATTCATAAGATTGGCCTCTAAGGCGTAGAAAATTCCTAAAAATTTCCCTTTGTATCTAAACTTGACATTTCTGAAGTATTTTCGTCGTAAGGTCAGATGAAGATCCTTTTTGGTAATTTAAAGTAAGTAGAATTGAAAAATGATTACTCTTTTTGAAAATATTTATTAAAACTTTTTAAGTGGACGCCTTTTGTAAAAAATGTCTATTACTTTAAAGTTTTACTCTAACCTTCCCATTTGGAAAGGACACTGGAAACCCCTTAAAACTGTGGAAGACCTTGACAAAAAAAATGGCTACCTACTCGATACCCAAAAAATCAAACCATAAACTGTTTCGAACCATTTTTCTTCCAAAACGCTTCAAAATGTTCGAAAAGGCGTACCTATCCGGATAGTCGTGTGCTCGTCGCGCCACATCGCCATACTCTCTCATTTTCTCCTTCATTCGGGTGTACATGGCGACGCCGCCTTCCGAAGCGTATCCACTCGATTCTGCAAAATTCTAGAGTTGATCTGAGGTTCTGTTCTTCCTGGGAATTCAGTCACAGAAGTAGATTTGAAGATAATTGTATAGAGAATGGAATAAATTCTACAATTATGCCGCCGGAAACCCTAAAGTGGATTCTTTGATTGCATTCAGAAGTTTAATCTTTTTAAAATTTCATATTGATTGGCTAGAAAATTCATGATGTAACTTTTTAGAGAAATTGAATCCTTAAGTGATAACTTCAATCCTTGCTTCAGAGGAACACCTCTGTGGAAAAACAATTGAATCTTTAGTTTCAATCAAGCTTATTTAAAAAAAGGAAATTGTACCAGAAAGCTTCATTTTACTAGCTTTTCAACTCTCAATTTGTTTTTTACAATTTGAAAACTCTCTCCACTTTTTACACATCTCACGAAAAATATCCCTCCACGGAGCTGTCAATCTTTCAAACCTCTATTGAAGTTCAAATCGAACACCCTCTCTTTCAACTAATTATACCTGTTCAAAAATAGAAGAAAGGCGAGAAAATGACATGAATCAGTGGAGAGGAAACTTCACATGTTGCCGACAAGTTATCTTGACTACCGATCTAAGGCGTCACTCAGAAGTGACAACGAACTGAGGGAGAGGGACGAACCAGTCGTGTGGGAGCGGGAGGCGTCGAGCGACGTCCCCTCGGAGACGTAGCCACAGGCGGCCGACGTCGACGCCGACGGTTTCAGTCGGATCGTCGTCGACACCGAGTCCAGCGAGTCTTCGCTCGTCGATGAGTCGACGAAGCCTGAAACTTTTTCCTTTATTGAAGGAAAAGGATGAAAAACTCAAGTAAACGAAAAATGTACTCCACAAAAACTATCACCTTTCTTTTTTTGACAGATTTTTCAAAAAAGGCAAAACATTTGAGTAAATGAAAAACGAACCTCCAAGAAAAAAATAATAAGTTTTTTTCTTTTTCTGTTTCAATAAATCTGTGATTTATACATTGAAGGGTCGAATGTTTCAAAAAGTAAAAAATTTTCATAAAAAGTTGAATATTTTCTCAAATAAACTTCTAAAAAAGGCGCACCCGACCACTAAACAACTTAAGGCAATTGAAAAATTTGGAGCAAGCCGTTCAGTTTTTCAGTTTACGTGGACTCTGAGCCATTCCACGTGCGGCAATTTTAACAATTCACTTTGAAAAAAAGTGGAAATTCATTCAATAAGAACGCTTCTATGGAGAAAAAGGATCCAAAAGGCAAAAATGGAAATTCTGAAGCCTTCCTTCAGCCCAATATTATCTCGATAAAAATCGAGGACCATAAAAACGGTTCTCATAAGACTGCTTTCCCGGTTTCCTCGTCTCAAAAAGACGACAAATTGTGAGGGAAATTATTACATTCATTACGCGTGACGGCTAACAAGGGGAACCACAGGCGGTCATCATAAAGATGACGGCAGGCAGCTGTCCGGAAACCGCAGGACGTTTTGCCGGTGGTGGAAGGCACCAAGGGCACCAAAAAGGAGGCTTTCCTATGCATTAACCGAAACGAAAAGATCACAAAAAGATAGATATTTTATAAAGCTGTGGCTGGCTTGAGCTTTCGAGAAATGGGTCCTGACACGATAACAAAAGGGACAGTTCCTGGTTGTTGGAAAGCAAAGACAGGCCCCGCCTCTTTGCGTCTGAAGTCAGCCGTGAATCGGCTATATGTGTTATCCGAAACGAATAATCTCCTCAACCTTCGTTCAAAATAGGACATAAGCGTAAAAAGTGAGCACTAAATCAATAGTTCTTTGAAACATTTTGCCTTGGATGTTCATTTCATTTCTACTCCCTCTGAGGGTCGTGTCCCCTCTAGTGGTCACTAATAGCGTCCCATTGGAGGACCACTTCAGTTTTTTCTAGTGGTCCAATCAAAATAGTTTCGGCAAAATGAAAATGACCGTGTTTTGGAGGGTCATAAAGCATAAATTAAGTAATTGATACTCAAAAACAAGCGAAAATCATAAAATAAGTATACATCTCCAATTTTCTAGTCCAACAACCCTTCCTTCGGATCTTTCTGATCAAAATTGAGTGAAATCTCTTATTGATGTCTTATTTTTGTCATTACAACTTCTCTAGGAGTAGAAACTCATTTTTATACCCTTTTTTTCGAAACGTTTTTAAAGCCAAGCCCTCCTCTCTGAATTGAGTTATCTTTTTCACCTATGTTCGCGCCAGAACTATCTTCAGAAACTCATCTAACCTTTTTTGTTATAAATATTTTCGGCCTCTGAAAAAACTGACCCAGACGATTGCTTGGCGCACAGATTCGGCCTTGCTGCAACAGTTGGTTGTAGGTGGGGGGCTGTCGAATTGGCGGCATCGTCGGAACCTGCAAATCGAGAAAAAACAGTGGTATTTTCCCGATGGAAACGAGATTTCTGAAAATGTGAGAAAAAGGGGCTGAAAATCCTAGAAGCCTCTGAACATATGATAATTTTGAAAAAATTAGCGAGCCCGATGAAAACTTCTCTTTTAAAAATCAGAATCTAAAACCAAAAAGCCTCTGTGAATATGTTCTAATGATTTGGAAAGATCTAAAAAGCTCAAAAATGCCGATTCCTATGACTATTTTTTTTTGAATTCAGAGGCTGTATCATCGTAAAAAATACAGAAAAGAAAAAAGTGGGCGGAGCCTCGGATACTTCAGCCTTTCAAAAAGGCGTAAGAATTGAAAACCGTCTCACAATATCTAGGGAACACTTGCCTAGAGCAAAAAAAAAACTACACTACCATCTGGCCGAATAAAATTGATGAGCGGAAATAAGAAATCTATAAGTTCCAGCCTTTAGAAATAGTTTGGAGCTTTAAATAACTCTAGTTCTGGCACTACAAGAGCCTACCTACCGACAAGAAAACTACAGTAATTCCAAGAGAAGAACTCCATTTCAAAACCTGAAATTTCCAGCTTTTCCTATCTATCCGAAGCCTAATAGTTCATCTAGCCCTACCAAGGAACTACCCGCCAGCAAGAAAAACTACAGTAACGTCTGAGTTTCAGCCTCTGAAACTTAGTGGGCGGAGCTTGTAAGCAACAGTTTGGAGGGGAAAAACGGCACCTCGATGGTGTGGGGAGTGTCCTGGGCGTCGAAGGTGGTTTCGAGGCGCGACGCTTTCGACTGCTGCCTGCAAAAGACAAGGTTCACCACTTCAATTGGCCCTTCTTCATTCGAAGCCATTAATATGACGGGAAAATTGGTCGCGCACAAGGCGACTTGCAGAAACGAATTGAAAAAAAAAGAGAAGAACTACGGACGGTTTGGCAAGATCGTTGGGCTGCGGTGACGTCGTCGTCGATGTTGACGGCTTCTCCGGAACCTCTTCTGAATCCAGATGTGAAGCGTCGGTCAAAAAGACATGTCTATTTTAGTCACTGTTTGTCTAAGCTGAGTAAGAAATTTTTCCAAGCTTTTTCGGGTAGTAGACCAGTTAGTCGTGAACTGTAACCCTTGCACAGTTTAATTATTTTTTTTCAATTACTCGAAATTTGAAATAATAAGCCCTTCATTGGAACTTTGAATTATTCAACCAGATTTGAAGTTTGGAATTTTTTTATTTTCAACCGAGTAGGTTAAAATGAGGTGCAAAAACTTGACTTTAAAAAAGTTTCTATTATTTCTTTTAGTGTCGAACTTCAAACGGCTTAATGATTCAGGCAAATAAATATACCTTATATTAACTTAGAAGTATAAAATCAACCCATTCATTTGAGTCAATCAAAAAACCACGAACCTGCAAACTTGCGCTGATTCAACATGGGGCTGACGACGCCAACGACGGCCGGGGCCTTCTCTTTCTCTTTGGCATCAAAACGAGGTTCAAGAGTTTCTGTAGGCGAACTGTCCTCATCATCACCGTCATCTGTAGGACAGGGCTTAGGTCGTCTCAAAGGCTTCAACGACAGCTTCTCGCTCTTCGTGACGCCCTTCACCGCCAGCGTTGGCTTCTCCTAGAATTTCGAAATGATCCTTCTATTGTCAAACTGATTCATAAAGTTCGTGTTTACCTCCCATTAAATTACATCTATGGCTATTACAAAAGGAGATATTGATTGAATCTACGCCCCTAAAATAATTGAAGCGTCCATTTTCAGAGAAAATTTGAAGTGGCTACTAGAGGGTTTTTTGATTACTGAGGACCTCTGTAGTCCAATCAACGATATCGTGAGACAACATAACTACATAGACGTCTTAAACTCTTAATTTCGCACGATATTTCGCAGAGCGTGTATAGACCATCCTTCCATAATGTCTCAATTCAGTAATGAATATATCCAAGTGGTCACTAAAGAGTTTCAAACGGATATCTCACTTTTCACTGAAGCTTCTGAAGCTAACTGAATTTATTCATTTAGCGTCTTTGTAAAATGAAAACTCGCTGTCCACTAAAGTAGCCTCATGGCTAGAGGGCCGATTCTAAATAGTTCTCAATATCTTTTCAAACTTCTGAAACAAAAAATGCCAATAAAAAACCAACATCGACAGGTTTCGGCTTAGAACTCATCGATGTCGCGGAAGGTTCCTCAGAATTGGCGAAATTGGGAGGAAACCCCTTCTCGAGAGCTCTGTAAAATTGGGAAAAATGATCATTTTTTTTTTTTGAAGTCGAAACCTTGGACGAGGTTGAATGCATGCTGATGGATCCCTCGGTCGATGAAGCCGGCGACGTGCTGTTGAAACCGACGTACGCCGAGTCTTCCTCACTGCTTTTTGAGCATCTTGAAAGTGGAAATTGGAAGATTTCTGATTAAACATCCTTTCAACGGATCAACTGACCACATCTTGATAAAGTCACGTATTTAAGCAAGTTTAGAGCCTAACTATTTGGAGAGAAGGATTATTTATCACTCTCAAGGAAATAAGGATTTACATTACCCTCTAACCTCAGGTAGAATGAGGTACGAAGGTTTTTAAAAATCGTCTGCTTAGGTATGGACAGTCTGACCTGTGCTTTCTTTTCCTCAACACTCACAAAAACATAAGTACCTTTTTTCCTTTTTTTAAAAAGACCATTTTTTGTAAACTTTCTTATAACACCATAACTGTAATACACCAGCTAAACTGCCTTTTTTTATTACGGTTTTTTTAAATTTCTCTAATTTTTGAATAAAGTTGTTAATCTAGTCTTTCGAAAAGTTCTGATTTTTTTTAAAAGTCAATTTGCTTTTCATTTTTCAAATCATTAAGAAGCTTTTCTATATTCTAGATTTCTAAGCTTCCTCTTGATTCTATGAATACTTTCACGAACAAAATTAACCTAACTGGCTACATTGGGAAACCTCAATGTTTCTCCAGATCGTTTCAGGTCTTTGTTACTATCCCTCGATAACAATTTCCTTTTTGGATCTATTCCCAGCAGACTTCGTTGAACCAGGTACCCGTGCTTCAGCCCTACTCTAATCCATCTTATGCGCGTCTATATCATTACAAACGATTAAATTCCCCACTCACCTGTGCTACACTGTGTCATAACTTATACTTTCTTTTCTATTTACTTTTTACCTTTGTGCAATCCTCACCTCTTATTCTTTCATTACTGGCTCAGAGGCTCGTGAGGGCCTCAGGTGCCTTTTATTTATTTATTTCAGGCCTAATGCCAAATTTTTTTCTCTTTTTTTCTGTACATGTTATTTTTGTTCTGCCTGTAAATAAATAATATTATTGACCTATTTCTGTTACTACGGTACCCTGCTATTCGTGTCAAAACCACTTCTTCAAAGTTAAAAATCTACCTTTTCTCAATCGTGACAGTGTCGACCCGTTTCGGCGGCGTCGAGTTCCTCACTTGAATCGCAGTCTGAAAATTCCCTTTTTCAGTATTGAGACGAAACAAAAACAAAATCTTAGAATAGAAAGGTACTACTCGAAACTAGTGTAGACGTCAGAAAAGAAACGCGAAATGAAAGATGACGCGACAACCGGAAAAGGAGCATCAAGCTCGAAAAACTTCGCCTTTTTCATTAACGAAGGCCCCGGGGCGCACATAAAAAGCCTCCACCCTCACCACTCACAACTCGGCTTTCCCCGTGAAAAAAACGGAAAGAAAACGTGAGTTTTTATATACCAGCAGACTGTTACGTAAACGTATCGAATTTTATGACAAATCGGAAAAATTTGATAGCTTACTGACTAGCGCAAGAATATAATGGGAACGGAGGTCTTTTTTCTGTAAACACTATGGGAAATGAAAAGTTTTACGGCTCAAACAAACTGGAAAAAACTCTTTCCGTGGAAAAATACTTGAATATGGATGGTAGCGTCAGAGGGAACACTTTTCCATGTTTTGAGATGATTTTTGACAGTTTGTCATGAGTTTTGTTAGATTTGAAGAGCAACTGAAGTTAAATCCGCTCCGAAAAGTATAAATCCGGATCCCATTGGGAATGAGAAAAGTACAGAAGTTTTCAGGTAGAAAAAAATATCACCAAAATTCTGAAAAAAAAATCCTGTTTCAACATCGGTTTTCCAACCTAATCCTCCAATTTTTGTTAACCTCGCATAAGATATTTTTTTCAAAATCTATGAAAGAATATCTGGGAACCTATCGTGGAATTGTTTGTAAAAGAGACATTTCAAAAAAAAAAAATGAGCTTTGAAACCAAGTTATAAGTGTCAAAAATTCTCTCAAAGCTCATTTTGAAGCCCAAGTTTTATGAAATAATCTGAACAAAAAAATACGATAAATTTCCTTTAAAAAATGCAAAGTTGGAACGATTTCGAGAAATTTATTCAAAAAAGACGAATTTTAGAAAAGATCCATCAAACTGATATGAGCATTGGCGTTTTTCAACCATTCGTGAAGCTGTAAAACCGAAATTTCGCACGAATCCGAGACAAAAACCGATTGAAAAGTGTAAAATATACATACAGGAAAGAAAGAATGTCTCTCTTTTCCTCTCGGAGGCGACAGGAGCCAACTCGTTCCAGATGTACAACTTCCGTCCGCCTTCTCCGAAAGAAAACCCTCGTTTTTGCCTCATTTTCTGCCCATTTTTTTCTTTCGGTCGTGCTCCTCTCGCCGGGGGTCAATTATACAACGTTTTTATGACGCCTTGCGGATTCCGACGTCATAAACTTCATAAGAGATGGTCTTCAGGAAGTTTGAGTGCAATGGAGGCAGGAAAAAATTGCCAAAAAGCTTTTGGTAGTGAAACTAAATGTTTGCTCTCTAATCTTTTCCATCAGTTTCTTATAAATCGATGCTCGCTTATAACAATCCTGGTCATACAAAAAAATCTGAAAATTGAATTTTATCAATTTTAACGATAAACCGCACAAGACTTTCTCATTTTAGCTCTTATTCCCACCAGGAAAAAAAATCTTGCCTTAACGACAAAAAAAGTATATGAAAATACCTCAAAAAAATACAAAAACTGAGTTTAATTATAGTTGGAGCGCCTAGATCTGCTGAATTTCAGCCGTCTTTAAATTAAGTCTGTTCCACGAAAAAGAAAAGCAAAAAACTTCAAAAAAAAATCTCAAAAACATGGAAAAGTGTTCCCTCTGAGGCTACCATCCATATTTAAGTTTTTTTTCATGGTAAGAGTTTTTTCAATTTGTTTGAACCGTAAAACTTTTCATTTCCCATAGTGTTTACAGAAAAAAGACCTCCGTTCCCATTATATTCTTGCGCTAGTCAGTAAGCTATCAAATTTTACGAATTTATAATAAAACTCGTACGTTTACGTAACAATCGGCTGGTATATAAAAACTCACGTTTTCTTTTCTTTTTTCATTGGAAAATCCAAGTTATGAGGGGTAGAAGGCTTATCGGATCGATTGTGATAAAGCTGCATCCGACCGAGAAGCGACTTGACGGAAAAGCTTAGAGTAGGCTCCAAATCACGCCAAAACTTCGAACTTTTAATCTTAACCGCAGCGCGACCGTTTCGCGTTGAGCCATTCTAAATGCGTTCGGGAGAATCTTAGTAGTTTCTAGTACATTCTAAGTAAGTCAGAACACCCTGGAGACACCCTAGAAGAGCTCGATTCCATAGACATGCTCTGAATAATTTTCATAAACTCGAAGGATCTTCTTAATCTTGGTAAGACCTGAAAACAAGTCAAAAAAAAGCTTGAAAAGCTTAGAGTCGGCTGCACTTCCAAAAAAAAAAAAAAACACCGAGATTTTAATCTGAACCGCAGCGCGACCGCAACGCATTTAGCCATTGCAAATTCCTCGAGGGGAACCGAGATAAGCCCTGAAGCATCCTAAAGAGGCTTAGAGAATCCTATGAACATCATTTAACCTATAAAAAAAACTTTCAGAAACCAGAAAAAAGAGAGGAAAAGTAGTGTCGGGTTTGGAGACGAAGTAAAAGAAGTTTATCAGGAGGAAATCTGAACGAGGCCTCGAAACGACGGCATGATCTATTAGGTCCGGCGTTCCGTCGTCCCCTCAGGGCCAATTATCCGCCGCCAACTCTCGGCCACCCATTCAACTCTTCTTTCAGTTTTCTTCGTTTACTTTTTTTGTGAAAAAGGAAAACCTACCTCGGTAATGGGAATTTGTTGAGGCTGTTTCTTGTTGGCGAATTTGGTCGGAGCCTTCAGGACGCTTCTTGTCGTCGAAGCTGCTGCTGCAGGCGCCGCTTTTCGTGTCTGAAAGAACGGAAAATCATTCATTTAGTATGGCCTAGAAGGATTTCCGTCGATTTTTTCTTTTTCTTCGTGTTGAGTAGTGAGCAAACTGAGCTGAGAAATCTTTCTGAAGAACGGAGAGTATTCGAATCAGAGAGGTGAGGTTTACAGAAAAGTTTCAAAAATCTTGAGATCCGGTGAAGTTTTACACACAGTTCTGTGAGCTGAAAACCAAGAAAAATAACTATAAATAAACTATTCGAAAAGGGTTTTTTTCGCCAGTTTTTCGCCAAAAAAAAACCCAAGGCGTTTTAAGGAGACACCAGAGAACGAGATTTTCTCTATTTCTCTGGTGCCTTCAAGCCGTCACTGGTCTCTATTTTTTCTGAGTCGAGTTTCTTATCGCACTTGACCAAGCAGCTTTTTGCATGAAAGACGTATGATCTATTTTTCTGCATTAGAAAGTAAAACTTGACAATCTCTGGATGCCAGTTTTCAAGTTTTTGAGTTGCCTCACGTATCTGTGCATTTCTGGTTGCTTGATTCGAACTCTAAACTTTAATTCTGGTTCATTTTTTTCAAACTAAAAATTTTAGGTTTTACTAGGAAGTAAACCAACTAGGAAAAGCCTTTTCAATAATGCTGAACTCTTAGAAATAAGCTGAATCCAAAAATCTCTCGAGCTTCACTTTCTAGCCTCGATTTCAGTAGGAAAAGTAGATAATCTGACTTTATCATCCTCAAAACTTCGCTCACCGTGCTCGGCGACTGTTGAGGCGACGGCTGCTTCTTGTTGAACAGCTTCAACTTGAGCATGTTGTTGTCGTTCTTGTCGTTGGCCACAGTATTGGTTGTGATTCTGGCGGGTGCTATCCGCGTCGCAGTCGTCGTCTTTGGCGGTTGAAGCGCGCGTCGGTTGGTGGACGGTGTCTGAATCGCCTTGGGGACTGGCGACGGCGACGGGGAGATCGACGGGATCGAGGCGTAGGTCGCCGAAGAAGCTACGCTGCTACTGCTTCGCGTCGACGCTGCTGATGATCCATTGTTGTTTCTGGAAAAATGCTTATTTCAAGCAGCACAATTTTAAAAAATTAGCGAGTTTAGAATCGAAACATTATCTGTATTCACCCGTTACTCCTGCTCGGTGGCCGAATCGAAGAACCTGGCGGCTTCAGGCCCGAAGTTTTGATTGGAGTCGTGCAAGTCTTCACGTCTGAAAAAACTACATAAAACACCAAATTCAAAGCCATTTGAGAACAGAGGCAAATGAAAATGGAATGAGGTGGGGAGGAGTGGCTGGACCCATATTTTTCCTGCAGAATTCAAGGCTCTGGAAAAAAGGGCGATGCTTTTTTCCAGAGATTGATGAGCCGAATTTCGAGCGATTTCAGAATTTTTTTTTCTAGGAAAAAGAGAGTATTGTCTGTCAAAATTTTTGAGAATTTTTTCAGGGTTGGCTCAACCATAATTATTGTCTCAAGTAGAAATTATTGCCGAACTTTTTGAAGCTCTAACTTTTTTTCCACAGAACTTCAAGACATTTTTCAGAATTTAGGAGTTTCTGATACCTCCTAAAAAGTCATTCAATTCAGAGTTTCTTAAAAAAAAACAGCGAGAGTTTTTAAAAAGATGAAAAAGTCAGCTCGACCAATCGGTCATTAATATTGACACAGTATTTTATAGTTTTTTGTTCTTTTTTGTAACTGGATCGAAATTTCTGCCTAAAAAACGTTTACGTTCTTTTCTTTTACTTTAGCGCTCAAAGGCTTGAAACAGTCAAAAAAAATCTCTGAGATTTTTTCCAGCCGAATTAAGAAAATTTAAGAATTTCAAATTGATGAAACAGGTACTCCTGAACACTTCGACAAGAATATGTCAGTTAGAAATTTGAAAATAGTAAATTTCGAAGCATTTAAAAACGACAAAACAGGTCCTTAACACTTGAACGAAACTATGTCAAAAGATGCTACCCAAACGTGCGGCAATATATGGAAATGAGAAAGGGTACGAAAAGAGGAGGTGGAAGGCTTGATGCTTCTATGACGTTAATTGTGCTCAAATTGGCTGTCCGACTCGCCTTGGGAAGCTGCTGCAGCTCCTTCTCGACTCGCGCAACAAACGGTAATTAAGCAGATGGATTAGGTGCGAGTTGCCACCAGCTAAGTGAACGCAAAGTGAGCAGTTGAGAAATTGAATTCCCAATGAAAACTGAGAAAAATAATAATTAGAGCTACAGTCCTTTTCTGCCGACTTGAAAAATTTCTCTGCGCCCTTCTCTTCTCTCGGTGACCATCTCATTTTGAGATTGCTACTTTCATGTTTCTCTGACCTCGCCGGTGAGAGAACAGGGAGACGCAGACAGTTGAAAACTTCCAAGTCACGGTAAATAGACTACGGGGCTTTTTAAAATCTTTTTTTAACTTTAAAAAGTTTGATTTCGCAAAAAATATACTCTTGAAATATCAAGGAAACGCACAACTTTCCCAAAATTTCATGAAATATTCAACGAATAAAAAAGAAAGATTGTGTGGAAAAGTGAATAAAATTTGATTATTTTCAAAGTCAAAATGCTTAAAAAAATATCCAAATCAAGACAAAATTCCACAAAAAAAGATTGTTGAACTGCACCGGATATGAATAAAAAACAACCTAGATTCTAATAGTTGATACATAGTTATCCTATAAGACCAAAAAGTACTGATCATCGACTTTTAGAAAAAATTTCGCTTCTTCAAAACTTTTCCCTCCGAACACTACAGAAAGCAGTAATGAATGATCTAAACCCAAAAAAGGCGATCAAAACGTTCGGAACGTCGATCAGAAATGAAATAGGAAGGCAGCTGAGGCGAAAATCCACTAATACCCGCGCGGAACAAGCGCAGAGCTAAGCCAGTTACGGAGACCAACTGTGCTTCTCTAAAAGGCACAAGTGGAGACCGTCGAGGTCAATTCTTCAGTTCTCACCGTCACATGGACAGACATGAGGACACCCAAACAGGGTGGCTATTATAAGGCCTTGTGTAACTAACCTTCTCAAGCCAATTATTTACAGCTCATGTACCAGTTCCAACAAAAAAAAAACTACGAAGAGGGTTTTTTTCGGAAATCAAATAGAAGTAGCTTGATGGTCAGAGTGAAGGTTTTTGAAAAAAATTTTTTTCGTAATAAAACTCGATTTCTTCACGTTATCTGAAGATCTGAAGAATTTCCGTTTTTTCAACATTTTTTGTACCTGGTCAAAAAAATAACACGAATTTTCCATAATTTTCTTTCTGACGTATTTATTTTTCACAAACTGAGTCCTTACGTCCTTTGATTTCCCTGGCTCACGAACGATGTTAAAAAAACCTGATATTTGATTAACTTCTCAGAACTCGGGTTTTTTCTACAATTTCAAGTTGAGAATTTTTGATTTGTTCTTTTGAAAAAAAAATTATTTCGTTCTCCCAAACAAAAAAAAATCATTATCATCGCAGGGTTTAGGCTTCTCTATAAAACTAAAACTTCCTAAATGAGGGTAAAAAAACGAATTCTAAAAAAGCGAAAGCAAGAGAGCAGCGGCGGCCTGAAGAGACGCCAGGGAAACGAGAGTGCTTGAACTTCTCTGACCTCTCTTCAGGCTATAGTTGATCTCTCGCTCTTGCTCATATCGGACGGTGAAACATCCTATCAGTAGAAGATACAAATTTAAAAAGAATTCTGAGATCAAGTCTGCTCTCAAAGCTTTCGAGCATGGTAATTGAACATCTAAACGGACTTACATGGAAGGTTATTTTTGCGTGGGGTCTCAAACTTTCTATAAATTTGCTCAAATTTTTTTTTTGACGGACTGGGAATCATAGTCGCTATCTGCGCGAAATTCTGGTTTTGGAGATATGATTTTTCAAAGTTTTTATCCATGAACGGAATTCGTTAAATCGGAAATCGCTACTCCCTGACGTCATTTTAGGACTTCATTTATATCAAGAAATACGCGAAATCAAAATATTTGATTATATATATTCATTTAATTTACGTTAAACGGTTGAAGTATGGGAAGCCTTTTCTAGAAAATTCCGAACCCTACGCAAAAATGACCAATCACGTTAGCGTGAAAAAAAATTTATGAAAAGCGTAATATCCTCGAAAAAGGCTCAAAAGAAGCTTATAAAAATGGTATCCAGAAGAAAACAAAGAAGGAGGGTGTAGAGCCAATAAACGTGAAGGGTTGGTGAATTGTTTATTAGCCGACGTTCGGGTCGGTTTGTGGTGAAATTGCATCGGCATAATATAAAGGATTGGTCATGGAGACACGCGATATGTTCTGAAATTGGGCGGAAGTTCCCGAGGAAATGACTGACCAAAAGTCGAACTCTGCTCAAGTTCCCGTCGGCTAATTTTCGGATTAGAGAAAACCAGTCTCACACTACTTAAGGGACAACTAAGAGTCTTACGTTTTGCGGCAGGAGGCCGTAAATAAAAACAACTTGATTGTTTTGTGCTAGAAAGAATGAATACCTGGAAAAAAGGCTGCGAGAAAATTGAACGGAAATATTCAGCCGCCGAAAAAAATAAAGTATGGTTATTCATAGATTTTTATTTTCGCTTCAATGGGATAAAAACAAAAAGAATTATTTTTGTGAAATAGACGTAAAACTGTCGTTTTTCATGATAAACTTCCTTTGAAAAAAATGGTAATTCTCAATTTTATTAAAGATGCTTTCAAAGCCTCAGAAGTTCCTTTTTCTAATTTATTAAGTTTATCGTGATTCGATGATTGAAAAAGAAAAGTTTGAGTTCTGAAAAAAACCGAGTTTCTTCATTTTTTTCCAAATAAAAAATCGAATTATAAACTATTGAGAAAAATCTTCATTTCGTAAAAAAATATTTGAAATCATCGAAAATCAGTGGAGCGGATCAACTTGCAGGCAAATTCATTCATTTCGTAAAGGTAACTTCAAAGAATCCTGAAAATCTCGTTTTTCCTCGAAGAAAAGTTTAAAAAAATATGTCTTTGTTAAACTTTTGTGACGAAAAAGCTTACTTTTTTCGCTTCCATTACTATTTGGCGGAAAGTAGATTTTAACGGAAAATCAAAAATATTATTCGCGGTTATTTTTCTGTGTGGCATCTCTACTCAACTTCATCAAGCTCTAATGTCTCCTTCAC
Organism: Caenorhabditis auriculariae; assembly: GCA_904845305.1. Taxonomy (NCBI): domain Eukaryota; kingdom Metazoa; phylum Nematoda; class Chromadorea; order Rhabditida; family Rhabditidae; genus Caenorhabditis; species Caenorhabditis auriculariae. The sequence continues at coordinate 156,554 of CAJGYM010000097.1, forward strand.
ATTTTTTGAGGTTCCAGCTTCCAGAACTCACAAAACTCTCACCATCTCCAGTGCCAGTGTAACTGTATGATTTTTCGCAGAAGACGAGCAAAAAAAGTTACCTTTATTAGGAGGGACGGCGATTCTGGTAGGAGGCTGGATTCGCGACATCGTCGTCGTCGTCGCCGAAGTCGCAGAAATCGAGGCGACCGCCGACGACTGCGGTCGAAGCGGCGAGGGCAACCTGAACGCGACGCGATGTCGATGCTTTTCACCAATACAATAACCGTCCCCACATTTTCTCTCGATACGAAAAGCCCTCGAGGCGTGTGAATAAAAAATCGCAAATGCATTCAAATTCGGCGACACCACAGAAAAAATTTATGTATGTTACGTTTTGCGTATGGAGACATTCGAGGCCTGGGACGGGTGTGTTTGGGAATTAATTTTTTATGTGGAGAACATCCGAAAGAATGTTCCGAGGTGCCATGGGAACAGGAGCAAAAACTTTTTGAGTGTATCAAGTTTTACAGCTTACTCAGTGAAACTTCAAAAACTCCGAATTCTCTGCGACCTCTCAAGTTCACGCTGTATCCACTTTTCTCTGACCCCAGAGAGATTCTTTAACGACTTGGAGAAAAAAAAATGAAATGAAAAAATCTAAAACCTTTGGAAAACATTTTTCAACCACCCGACCCATTAAAAAAATCTCAACTACGGTTATCAGTGGAGCGCATTTCGTAAATCAAGCTTTTGGTGAAAAAAATATTGCACTTCTTTCCTGAAACTTGAGAATAATTCAAGTTAGTCTTTTCACATTCAACCTTGATTTCCTCTGTTTGGATTTTCTCAGAAATCATTAATACATCAGAAACCTTCGAAATTAAAGAATCCAACTTCTATTAACAATGGCGGAAAATTTCTATTCATTGCACACGGCCTCAGAACCCAATTTCTCCAATGCCACAAAAAGTTAAGACAAACTTCGACACGGCTGGCGGCATTTCGAGCTTCTTGAGCTCGCGCTTCTGCTGCCTCAGTCGCTGTTTGAAGGTCGAGAGTAGGTAGAGGAGCTGGAGGACCGCCCCCAGATGACCGCCGTCGATATCTGCAACCATGATCTTGCTTTCTGAGTCAGCAAAGGAATCGGCAGAATCGGAAAAAAGGACAGTTTCCAAGATTGAACTTTCATTCAAAAAAAAGTTTAAGAAAAATCTCATGATTTTTAGGAACCATAAATGTGCTTCAGGACAGTTCCCAGCTATGAGGTGATCACTCCAGTAGTTAATATCCCTTTAGAGTTCCCTTTACAGAGAAACTTTCGGTTCCTTCCCACTGAGAACAATATTTGAAAAATTGACGAAAATCTCTGATTGGTTGGCCACGCCTTCATTTCAGTGGAGCTAATTAGTGAAAAGATTCATTAGAGCGCAAAAAATATATATGTCCAGGTTATCGCCAAAAGTTCAAAAATATTTTCTGAGCACCGGGCAAAACTACAAAATAAATTTTTAAAAAAATCAATCAAATACGAATCTCTTCAACAAGAATTTCGAAGAACTGAAAACTCAAGAAAAATCGGTTATGAAACTGTGCCAGAAAAAAAGAAGCCGGTCAAACACAGATGAGTCATTCGCCGCCCAAAAGAAATCATGCAAATCTCGTTTTTCCTACATTTTTTTTGCTCGCTTTTGGAAGCAGGAAAAGCCCCGAAATTGTTTGTAGTAAACGATTGGTGAGTACAAGTAAAAGTGGTAAGTAAACAAGAAAGATAAAAAAAAAATAGCAAGAAATGGGAAAAAAATAGGGCAAGCCTTCAACAAGAACGGAGGCACTTCTTTCAAAAATCTTCTAAAATTTATTATCTTTTCGAAAAGACAATCCACAACTCTTTTTCAATAAATTTTTCGCAGAAATTAGACAATTTCAACCTTGGTATTTCAAAAAAAAAAAACGGAAACTTGTCAATTTTCCTTCAAAAAGCTCAAAAATACACTTCCTTCGCTGTTACAACTCGAAAAAATAAAATGGCTATCTAAAAAAACAACAGCTACCGTTTAAAAATAGAAAAAATGATGGGATAAAAATATTTTCTTCTGTTCAAAAAAATTTTTGAAAAATAGCGTGAAAAGGAAAATGATGATGAAAGACGGGCGGAATATATATATTTTTAACGACTTTCCAAAACGATTCGGACGGAACGGCTTTTTGTACTGGAAAGGGCGGAAAGTCCATATTTCTCTATTTTCGAGCCTCGCAGATATTTTTATATTGATTATGTTAAGAACTCCCACTGGAATCATGGTTTAGATATCACCGTCAAGGAAGTTTTCCTACTTTCCATTTGGCAAGTTTCGGAAAATTGGTCAGGAGACACCCAGATATGCTGAAAGAGAAGTTTGAAAGTTTCAACCTAAGAAATTGAAGTTTTCGAGAAAAAAGGATAAAATATCTCAAAATGGTATTTCTGATGAATTTTCTTGGATAAGCTTTGAAATTTTCTTGATCGAAATTAGCGAGTTATGCAGGTTAAGCGTTTAGGATCTTTGAACAATACATCAAGGAACAATCTGGCCAAGGATCAGAAAATTCCGAATCGTTGAATGAATTAACCTCATTGTTGGAAATTCATCTGAATATCTAACTCCAGTAGAGGTTGCAAATATAAATAATTAAAAAAAATCAGTCCAAATTTGGAAAAAAAAATGAATAAAAAATGGACCACCTCCATACAAGTGCACAAATTGATCAGAGCCTGATTGTAAATTAAAAAAATTTCTGTCAAGAAATCAAAAAATGTTAAGTTCAAAAAGTTGCAAAGTTCAATGATCTCCCTAAAAAGACAAAAAAGTTCTTGGTTCCTAAAACTTTCTGGGCTCCACCTAATCAAATTTTCTCAATCAACTGAGAAAATGAAAAAAAAGGTATCATAAATTCGTAAAACATGAAAGATGGGACGGCTTGGAAGACATATCTTCGAGGCAAAATAAATAATATTCCAACGGGACGACGACGCACATGCGCCAAACTCGCACATGTGTTCCCCGAGTTCCGTTCCTACAATTTTATTTTTATTTTTATGCGATCAAAGAGAAAAAAATATGAATGAAGTTGACAGCATCATTTTTTGTTACTTTTGAAGAAACAAATTTTTTTCTCATTATTTGGGGAGCTTCTTGAAGTCAGAAATATTCAATAGCAGTTTATGGAAATAGCCAAACTCATTGAAAAGTTCTTCGCTCTGAAAATTACTCTAATTTTTTTAAGATGGCCATTTCTAAACTTTGGTCATTTTAACTTTCTCATGTCTAAATTTTAGTCAATGCTTTTTCGGTTGCCTTGGAAAGTCATCTCTGTGAGAAGGATTTCTGAGAAATCTTTTAAAATCAAAAAAAAGGATCTCCAGCTTCTACTTGAACAAACCTTCTTAAGTGATCACTGGATGGTTCCTAAAAGGACCACTCGAAACTTGAACATCATTCAATCAAAAATTGGAAACTACAGGAAAGATTCCCCATCAAACATTTTTCGCAAAAAAACAACTGCCCTCAAAAAACTACATAATAAACTCCAAAAAAGCTCTCTCAAGAACCAATGAAAAATGAAAAAATGGAAGAAACTCAAGGATCTCTCATTTTTTTCAACATGCAAAAAAAGGTCGCGAAGAAATGTGCGAAAATGTGTGCTCGACAACATTCTCCTGGAAAAAAAAAGAAAAAAGTTTTACACGTTGCGCGTCCAATTTCCCAAAGGATCTCAATCTCATCTCATTTATTCGTAAGCTTCGAACAAAGTTTTTGAAAACTTGAGAAAAATGGGAAATAAAGCATCAAGTTGAAACTGATGTTAGAGCATCAGATGGAAGACGTTCGTACTTTCCAGATTTTCGCTTGAAAATGAAAAAAATAGCGCCTTAGTACAAAATTTTGCATATTCAAAATAAACGCACAGAGTTCCAAATAAATCGAAAATTATTAAAGAAATTAGAAAGCAAAATAAAGAAACTTTCGCGTCAAATTTACAGTAAGGCTGATAATTTTTTATATATAACCATCTTTCGATTTACAATCTTTCATAACAAATACGCTCGAAATTGAGAACAGAAGCTTATTGAAATCTTTCTAAAATAAATGAAAGTTTAAATTTCTGTTATTATGATCTTTTTCTGGATAAAGACAACACTAGGCAAGACGAAAAAATCAAACTTCAAACGAAGAAAAAAAAAATCTAAATGCTTTCTGATTCATCTTTCCAGAATAAACACGACACCAAAAAACAAGGGAAAAATCGTAAAAAAGAAACGGCGACAAGATGGAGATAAAACCACGGCGGAAAATTCAGAGTGGTTCAAGATACAATCGTAATCTCGTGGGGAAGTAATGAGTGGGGGGCGGTTGGCGGAGAAGGTTGTGGATGAACCGAAAAAACCGCCGATAACCATCTTCGAGTTGGGTTCTCCCGACCGACCGAAAAAGGAAGAAAAGTCCGACTGCGGTGGTGGTGGAACAGACTAGCTGGCAACAAATATCTTTTGGATTGACGAAAGCATTTTCTAAAAACTTTTCAATTCTGCAAAAGGTTCCTTTACCCTCACAGACTATAGTTTAAGAATCAAAAACCTTCGAAAAAGATTGTAAAAATATTTATAACAAGAGATCATCAGAGAAAAAGCATCGAAGAAACAAAAAAACTAAAACTTCTTCGGTTCCTTGAAGGCAACAAACCGTATAATCCATTCCAAACATTATGTGAACACAAAAAACCGCTCTTTTTTCTCACAGAACGGTCCGCCAAAGCCGGAACACGCCTGGCGAAAATTGAGGAAGCGACAAAAGCCGCGAGAAAAAAAAATGGACGGACAAACACAAACAGAACCCGAACAGAAGCCGAGGGAAAAAAGCCATAACGATTACAAGTAGAAGGGCCAGTTTTTCGTCACTTAAAAATTTTTCTACGAGTAAAGAAAAGTGAAGATTTTGTTGGGAGAAGCTGGGAAATTTGTATCGATCACGACGATAGGATTTTTGGAAGAGACTATTTTGCAAATAATTGATCAAAAAATTGGCGAAAGGGTCTTCGGAAGAAGTGATGAGAGCTCATAATTGGAATAATCAGTAGGAAATGGTCATCGATTACGACGGGATACTTGAAGGAGGCTATTTTGCAAATATGTGATCAAAAAATGACCGGGAAACTTTTTGAAAAAAGTGAGGATAGCTCAAAATTAGAAAAAAATCAGTCTAAGCCGAAAATTTGAGCAAAAGCCACTCATCGGAAAAAGAAATTCGGAGTTTATCGCCTTTTGAACCAATGAAACTATGTCCTCAAAGGCGAAAAAACAGGTAATTTGACTCTGTTCTGGGCAATGCCGTGGGTAATGGACACCCGGCGCGAAGCGGTAAAAATCGCCGCGCAAAAATGAGGCCAAACAGTGGCTTATCGGCTCGCCCAGAAAGTTGTTCTGAGTTTTCGACCTTCACTTTCATTCATTAGTAAAACACCACGAATTAGGTAAAATTGAAAGTTCAAGGTTCAAGGTGAAACCATATGAACTCAAAAGTACTGTATTTTTTGACTAGCTCAAAACTTTCAAAGAAAACTGTAGGGTTTCTGAAGGGTACTTTTAAGCCTAACAATGAGTTGATCATATCGAAATCAATTCGTGGGTCCTTTGAAAAAATAAATAAAATAAGCACTTGAAAACCTAGCTTCAAAATAAATATCCGATCCTTTCCACTAGTGATTTTTAAAAAAATGCCTTTAGAAAGTCCAAATTTTCAAAAATCTCAAATTAAGGTGCCTCGGCTCTTCTGGACTAAATCAAGCTTGAAGTTCAGTTACAAAAGTTCTAGGTTTGCAAAAAATCCTTGGAGAGTGTGTACATCATTTTGATGCAGTCACTTTATTTCTAGTTCGCTTCATATACGTTCAAAATGAAAAATTCGAAAGGAAAAAAAAATCATATAACTTAGTCACCACTTAAGCGGCTCCTTTTTGAACTTAAAACGGCTGCGCGGTGTTTATTACCTATTTTTAATCACTTTCCTCACATATTTTCCCATGTCTATTTTTTTTCTCGTTTTTTCATGGTACTCATTCATGATAAAAACAGAAGACTTTTCTCAAGTAATAACTACGATATTTAATTTCTAAGTCTGCTACATTCTGAGCTCGTCACCGCGCAACTGAACCAACTACCGGCAAAAAAAAAAAGAAAGGACCGTAAGACCATGCTTTCAAGTTGATCAACTACACAATGGGACTCCCAGTTCCCTAAAGTTCGATATGACTCCAAATGTTCTTGCCTAGTCATTTACATCTATGACTAAAAAAAGACTAATTGGAATAAAAGGAATAATGAGTTCAATGAGCGGGACGAAAAATGACTGGAAGAATAACCGTTTGAGGGACGATCTATTTGGGGACCTGCGGATTGGAGCAGACGTGCATGATGATTGATATGCGCGCCGCTGCAACGACGTCTTCTTCTTCTCTCCTTTTTTCCAGCCTACAGTCCCCCCGAAAACGGACGTTGACAAGGCGGCCATCTGATTTACAGCTGTCAATTACCTACTGGGCTTGCCCTCCTGCCCGCCTATCCAGTCATCTACCGCACGACGACCGCTTTTTGAATGAGATTCGATAAAGAAAATCAACACTGAAAATCTATTTCAACTTGAAATTTGTCTAACCTTACACTTGATATTGCAATTTTCTCAAAATCGGTAGCTTGAAAACTCAAAGTGAAGCTATCGGTGGAAAGAAGACTCCAAAGTTGTTGTGAAACCGCGAAATAGGGCAATTAAAAATGTTAAATGAGAATTTTCGCAGCTGACTCATTCTTATACTCCCCTGTAAGACACGAGTGTTGAAATTCCAACAAATGGTTAAAAATTTTTAGCTTTGATTTCGAAAATCACTCAAAATGTTTTTTCTAGAGAAAACAGTGACATTTCCATTCTTTAAAATCGACCAGAATGGTGCAAAACCCTTATTTTGATGTAAAATGATTTGGATCAACAATCTGATCAAAAAAAAAGTCTTGATTCATCTGAATTTCATTCTTTTTGCATCAAAACGTCAAATTCCAAGAAGATAGTTACCGAAAAAAGCGTGAAAATGGAAAAAAGTTTTTTTAACATTTTTCTAATCAACGAAGGTGACACTCAAACCATATTTTCAAGGAAAATGAATAAAATAGCCTCGATTCTTCCGACTTTCATACATCTTCTTTTTGCATCAGAATATCAAATTTTGAGAAAAAGTAATCAAAAAACAAGCGTAAAAAGTGGACAAAAGCCATGACGGAGGCGGGAAGATTGCCGGAAAATGTGTGGCCGACGAGGACCCCGTGGGACGCATCTAACGGAAGGAAAAGCAAGGATAAAACTGCGGGCCGAGAAATCAAAATCGGGCCGAGGTCCCTTTTGGGACATACGCTTCTCATAGCCGTCATGATCGGTTTGTTGGAGGATGAATAAAAAACCATAGTTTTTCTATTTTTGAGGTATTGAAAGCCTTGAAAAGGGACAAAATTTGCAAAAACAGCCGCCAATCAAAAAAATCAGCCGAAAAGTTTGGCCATGAGACCAAGCGAAAAAATACCTTTTTGATAAACTTTGGTCTAGTCTGTTCAAAAAAAACTTGGAGTTTCTAAAGGAGCATAGACACATAGAACAACACGAAAAATCGGAAAAAAGAAAAGAAAAATGAACCTCTGGAAGTTAATTTCGTGCACTCGACCCCGACGTCGTACAGGTAGTGAAGGCACGCCTCCAAGCCATCAATCTGCAAATTCCAAAATTGAAAATGAAATTTAAAAAGCTAATCTTTCATAATTCACGCAAATCACGAGGAAATCCGCTTCATTTTACTTCAAGTTTTGAAGTTACGGTGAAACTTGTAAAGGATTTCAAATGAAGCAAAAACGAAAACGAAAGTTAAAAAGAAAAAAGGAGTTGAACATTGCTAAAAGTAGAGGAACGAAGAAAAATGTTAAAACTTCTCAGAAATCCATTAAAATTTTCAAGCTTCAATCAAATAGTGCGAATGCTAATAATTTCATTAAAAACGTCTCGTGAAGTGAAAAGTTTAGTTTTAAAAGACTTCCTTTCAAAAAATTCAATACAAATCAGCTTATCTTTCTCAAATTTTAAAATTTCGATTAGAAAAGCAAAATTGAGTTCAAAAAGAAAGGAGAAAACTCAGAACTAGCGAAAAATAAATTTTAGTTCGAAATAGTATTCCCTCCAAGATCAATGGGATTCCGCTTATTTGATAACAAAACTTGAAGTTTTAGTAGAATATTGGAAAAAAAAAGGCGAAATCGAGCTCAATAAGAACAGGAGTAATCTCACCAGAGCTGGTCAGAGCTGACCAAAATAAGGTTTGCTTCGAAACCTCTTAGAAATCCGATGAAACCTTCCAAATGTGCAAATGCTAATAATTTCATTAAACACGTCTCTAGCCGTAAACAATTTGGCTGCGGAGGAAGTCGCCGTGAGATTTTCGGCGGCGACGGCAATAAGTGCAATTAAACCATATAAGGTAACCCGGTAATCATCATTCGAGCTCATATTCAAGGCTAATCTTGTTCTGATGATATAATTATCAAGTTACGGGTGGCAATTCAAGAGTACCTGATTTGGGAAGTACTTTGAAGCAATCTGACATGAATGTAATAGTTTTCTTCAAAGTCAAGTTAAAGCGCCTCAAAAACGTCAAAATTCTTTTTTTTTTCTCTGCAGAACTGACAGATAACGAACTTTAGCGCCGATTTCCCTCAACTAAACGCCAAAAATCGTGAAAAAATTTTTTGACCTGAAATCAAGATGCAGCCAATTTCAGCAAACTTCCTACAATTAAACTTTTGAAGTTCCTTCCGATAGAACATCGATCTTCTTTAGAAGATAAATCAAACGAAAAGATTGAATCTTTCAACCGTCAAGAAATCGTCGGCAAAAGCCCAAACTACTCAAAATTACTGATGAAAACGTCTAAATTTGAAGTTTTCAATAAAAAAATAACTTCAATATTTTGTACGATTGAATGCTAATTTTTAAAATTGCTGTGTTACTCTTTTGACCGATTGTTAGAGGCTTCTTTTTTTCAAAAATCAAAACCAACCGTTTACCATGCATTTCTTCAACAAAAAGTGAAACGAAATGGAAACTTTTTCAAAAATCACAAATCTCCTTATTTTTTTCGAAGCTCAAATATCCCAATAGTAACTCATGAAGAATTCAAAAGACAAATAAATAGACGACAGAAGGTGTCGGGGATTATATAGGGGAATAACCAGCTTGTTCCAATTTATAATGATAGTGTTCCGATTGGTAGCCGTCAACAACAATGAAACCAACAATCTCCGGTTTCACCTCATTTTTCGAGAATTTCAAAACTAAAAAAAAGATTTTTAACCAAAATTTCTCCTAGAAAAAAGTTTCCTATTCTGATTTCGTAAAACTATCTCAAGCGTATAGAATTTTTTCGATGACTTCACTGGTGTTTTTTTTTTCGAAACTCACATTAGTTGTTGTTTTGGAGAGCCGATGGTTGAACGCACTTGAATGATCGTTGACGGGTACTGAAATGCAAAAAATAAACAAAAAATAAAATCATTCCGAATTGAACGAGGAGGAGAAAAAAGGAGAATTTAATTCACAAAAGGTTCAGTGTGGATACAGAAAAACAAAGATACCAAGACCTCCCTTTGAAAATCCCCGAAAAAATTGGCTTACAAAAAAGTCAAACTTTTTAAAGAGGTGTGCCTTTTTATTGAACAGCTGGAACAAGAAGATCAAGCACTCTAGTAGGTAAGCATTTTTTGAATGAAGTTGAAAGACCTCTATAGAGACCACTTAAGCTTTAGGGGCTAAGGGGTCAGATCGTAAACCCATATGGAAACCACCTTAAATTTACCCCTATAGGGATCACTTTTTCGGCCCCTATAAGGGCTGTTTGTTCGCTCCACTCCTCTAGGGACCACTTTGGAATTCCTAAGTTCATTCAACTGCTTCAGAACTCTTGAGTGATTCTTTGAAATGTTCACAAAAGTCCGGGGCGCGCCCGGCTTACGTTACCGAAGACCGCGATTGTGTTTTGTTGTCATTTACTTCTTTATGTAGAGCTAAAGTGCAAAATAAAGCTATACTTTTAAAACGTGACCGTCTCGCGCAGGAAATATGGAAAACATTGAATGAATGAAATGAAAATATGTTTTTAAATTTTTCAAGAAACGGCAAATTTGTTGGTCAACACGATAGTAGCCGCGGAAAGTGCGGCAGGGAAAAAAAGGATAAAGAGCAGAGGAGCCGGGTGGCAGCAACTGTTTCGATGCGGACGGCCCTCCCCTAGGAACGCTCCTCGTTTGTAAACTATTATCACGTTTTTCTTACAAACGAGAAGAGAAGGATTACGTTTCACACACACCTAGTGTGTACAGCATACTCTATTCATCGTGAGCTTGGAAAAAATAAGTACAGAGAAGTCTAAAACTCCTCGTTTTGCGCACTGTTTTGCTAAATATCATCACAAGCCGGCGGTCAATGAACTATTTATATATAAAAGATATTGGCGCCAAAAAAAGTTTCCCCTTAATGACTTTTTTTATTAATTTACATTTTTTTGTTTTTCTGTTAATTTGTTTTTATAAAAAGTGTTTTTTTGACATGATGACACCAGCTTTCTCTTCAAAAAAATCATGAAAAAAAGTTACTCTTGAAACGAAATTAATAGTTCTTCTTAATCGAAAAGTAAAAAAATGTCAAGAATGAGCTCTTCCGGTGATGATAACAGATGTGGCAACAACCCGAAAAAAAACTACAAGCGATAAATCATAAGTTTAGCTTTTTCCGTGACAGGAACACATGTCGTTGAGAAAAAAAGACAACTTGTCTGAATGCTCAATTTTCGCCTATTAGTCATAAAAACTGAGAAAAAACGTTTTCTGCTGTCTTTTGAAGTTAAAATTTTCATAAAAATGCACAAATCGCGAGAAAATTCAGCTTCATTTCAAAGTTTTACGGTCTTTTCCTACATTCTCAACAGAAAAAAAAATCAAAAACTTAAAAAAAGTTGAAACCTCCATGTTTATCACGGAATTAAACGAAACATCTTTCTAACGAGAAAGTTCTGCAAAAACTTGGAAAAAAGCGTCCGCACAAATCAGCGAAGCGGCAGATTGATGGCCCCCACGTTACTCACCGATCATGTTGACGCGGCAGCAGAAAATGTTCTAATCGCTCAAAAATGAGGGCCGACGGGGAAGAAAAAAATGGAGATCTATTCGATTGAACTGATGATTTCAAATAATTCCAAAAAAACGTTTGATTTTTTTAAGAAAATTTGGAATTCCCGTGGGAGTCGCTTCCAGCTTCAGCCAAAATTTTAAAAAGTCCACCAGAAAAAGTCTCGAAAGAAGTTCTTTTTTTTGCAAATTAGGTTCACGATTTCTGCTAAATTTCACAGAAATTATTTTTTTCCGTATATAGAGCATGAAAACTGAAATTTACATCTTGAAATATTTAGAAAAATGCAAAAAAAGTATATCAAACTAGATTCTTTATATGCATATGGTCACTTGATGGCTCAAAATTCAACCTCTAAAAGTAAGCTGCTCGCCGCGCCCGACCTGGAACAGTCTGAGCTCGGCAATATCAATATGTACTTGAGCAGATTACCAAAAAAAAAAAGTTGCTACAAGACACGTCCGACCTGAAACGGCTTTAGCGCTGCGCTATAGATTAGTACTTAATAAAGCAACAAAAAAAATATTGGGCTCAACAATTACAGTCGAATAATGACAAAAAAAAAGCAGCCAACATATTCTCGCGTAAAATCACTAAAAGAACGCGTGTAGAATTGAAAGCCAACAGGAGGAGGACCAACAATTGAAATAAATCACACGAGCAAACACGGTGTGTGGAGTCGTTCGGTGGCTTTTTCGCGGATTTTCTTCGGCACCGCAACGCAAAACCCCTCAGGAATCTTTTGGAAAGTTTCTTTTTTCCAAGCGAATGACTACAGTTCGGTTGGCATTACAGAAAGCTCTTTGCTTCACAGAAATTTATAAAAAAAAATCGTGTTATTATCAGACAAATATACTCTATTATCCAAAAGCTCCTTCTCCAAGGACAGCAAAACTTGTCTGCGCCCTACCGAAGAGGTCATAGAAACTTGAGAAAAGCCCGTTAAAACAAGAGAAGACAGAAAGTAATTACTTCATCTTCATCTTTTGAATTTTTTTTTGAAACCACGCCGAACAGATCAAGAATTTGAAAAAAAAATTTGAAGATTTTTCGAAAATTTTTCTTGAAAAAAATAATTGAATAAGTTTCGGTCAATTGTCAGATTTTTAAAAAAAGACTGAGCTCAGAAACTTCTTTTTTGTTAGATTTGACAAATTGAATTGATTGATCTTCTTTTCGATTTTCTTATGCTCTAAAAAAAGGATTGGTCTTACAAAAAACTCATTTTTCTATTGCTCTTTTTGCAGCTAACACTTTTGTAAGCAAAACCTTATTTTTCATTTAGAGGTCCTTGAGATTTCAAAAAAGTGTAGGAGGATTAAGAGCAAATGCCTCCAAAGAAACTTGAAAAAAGAAACGAAAATCGCAGAAAATTATAAAAGAACATCTAAGCTCGAACTCGAAAAGTTATAAGATTGAAGCCAACTCGAGCCAAAACTGCTAAAACCAGTAGCGCCTGCCATGGACCACGATGCCGCGATTCAATTCCGAACACTGGCGGATCGGGTTACGTCGGCCCCAGACACCATGGATGATCAGCTTGCACCCGCAGCACGCTTCTACTATATCATGCGTTTGCTCTTCGCTTCTCAACTTGCAGCTTGACTCAACGCAGGAGTTCGTTTCTGGTTCTTTAATGGAGAGGCAACAGGAGAACAGCAAAAGTTCAATTTTTTGAGGATTTGCTGGAAGTTGGAGGCGAACTTTTGTCAGAAAACGTCAGCTTTCAGTTCAAAAAATTTTGAAGATCAGAATTCCGAAGACTTTTAAAAGTAGTTACGAATTTTGTCAAAAAGGCGTCATTCACAGAAACTCTGAAGATCTTAAAAAATAAAGACAAATTTTCGTCAAAAATTTCATTTTTCGGTTCACAAAAGAAGAACAAAATGTCAAGATTTGAGGATTTGCTGGAAGTTGGAGGCGAACTTTTATCAGAAAACGTCAGCTTTCCCTTCAAAAGAGTAGGGCAAAAAGAGAAGAATTGAAGATTTCTGAAAACAAAGGTAAAATTCAGCCAAAAAGTCAGCCTTCTGTTAAAAAATAAGGTAAAGTAGGACTCTTGAAAATGAAAGCGAACTTTTATTTTGTGAGTATTCACTTGAAATCGGAGGCGGATTTTTGTTAAAAACGTCAGGAATCCGTTCAAAAAAGTTCTGAGAATTCTTGAAAACGGGGACAAAGTTTTGTCAAAGGCTTAAGTCAAAAGAAAGGTGCAAAAGTTCAAATATTTTTCAGATCAGTTAGTTCATCAATAAACTCAAAATTATCATCTTTCAAAAACACCAATTCTTCGAATAATGACCAAAATCGAATGGGTATACGAATCAGTGACAATTGGCTCCACTCGGAACGCAATAAATCGAGAAATTTGAAAAGCGCGCCGATTCAAATGGAGTTTAAGAATTCAAGACGCGGCGTCTTCGAAAAGCTATTACGGCGGATCGTTTATCTCTCAACTACCATTTGACTTCGAAACGGCGGGCGGCTATCAACAGAACATTCGAAAATTTGATTTCCAGTGTTCAATGAGCCATGAAAAAGTGAGGGGAGACGGCAAAAAGTTTCGTTTGACAATGCGACCAGCCGATGAATGGACCCTTTTTCGCGCTTCAGAAGAATCACAAAAGGGAGGCGGCTTTGGGAAAGTTTGTCTTTTCGAATTTGGCGCCCAAAACTGTCTAGCAAGAAGATTTGAAACTCCAACTTTCTGTAGAGTTTTTCGAAGAAGAATAGAAAGCAACACTTTTCTAATTTTATCATTGGAGATCAGATCAAAATTTGAAACTTCGCCTCAATTAAATCTCGAAAGTTTTTCGAATGTAAAGGGCTCCGGTAAGGTCATAAACCTCCCGACATAGATTTAAAAAAAGAATTAGAAAACTCTTTTGAAAGTCAGTCTCTCCATACTTTTTGCCCTGAACTTTTGAAAATATACATTAGAAAGTCCTACGTTTACAATAAAGATCGGATCGAAATTTTAATATTTTCCTCAAAGATTAAAAGTTTTTCGAAATAATCAACTGTAAAAAGCTCCTCTTTTCGGAAGATCAAGCTCCTTACATGGAAATTCAAAAAAAAATGAGAAGATACTCTCAAAAGTTAATCATTTCATATTCTCAGGCCCTGAACTGTTCAAAATGAAGAATTGAAACGGTCCTCACGTGCAGATTAGAGAGATAAGAAAAAGGAACTTTTTTCACAAATGATAACATTATTAAGAAAATAATTCACCAATAACGTTGATCAACTGCGCAACGATTCGATAGTCCCTCAACTCGTTGGAAATGTCTCGAATCGGCTTATAGTTGTCTCCCTTGGCGAGGTACCGGTTCGCCCAATCCGTGTAGATCTGAAAAATCATGTATGAACTTATTTGAACTCAGAAAGAGTTTTGAGCTGTGAAAATGATCGCGAAATGAGGCAAACTTTTTTTTCTTTTCTTCAAATTTGAAGATTTTCCTTCGCCGTTAATTTAAGAAAGATTTTGAAAATTTGAACCTAGATTAAAAAAAAAGAAACTTGAGCTTAATAGAGCCTAAACCTTTAACGAAATCCCTATGCCTCTCAAAATTCTGCCGATATGCTTTGAAAAATCACCCAATAGCCTACTTTTTCCGCACGTTGTTCAATCAATCATTCCAGGACCACTTTCTTGAAATTTTCCTAGATCTTTCAGATGTTAAAAAAGCTCTTCTTTGGTTGAAAAGTCTCGAAATAACTGCGATTCCGCTCAAACTTATAAAAAATCCCCTCTTACAGCAATATCTCGTTTTTTCGGAAGGTATTTCCAGGATCTTTTTGTTCAGAAAACTTTCTGATTCTCCAAATTTCGGAACAAGACTACTTTTCTGCTTCTTAAGAAAGGAAAAGCTTCTTTGGAGATTGAATTCAATACAGGTATCCTTAACCAAATGTTCCTTCAAACTTTATTCATTTGAAAGTTTTTTCTTTTCCCACAAAAAATGTTGTTATAAAGAAAACAAAGGTGAATCCGTCTAATTGTTGAGCCAATGCCCCCAACATATGGACATTGCGCGCAAAAACATGTGCGAGATTTTTCAAGATGTCCTCCTCCTCCCGCAAATACTTGACCTTAAATGTATGGGGTCGTTAACGAATTGAAACATTGAGACGATCTCAGAGACGTCAAAAGGGCATTTTTCTTCACGTGGAGTGTTTTGTCAAAGTTTTTTTCAGCCATAGTTTGACCTTTGACTTTTGAGAAATAACGAAAATTGAATTAAATTTTAAAAGTTATCATGGCCACTAAACGTCTTTTCGATTCTTATTTTCCGATCCTAGTTACCTGAACAAAAAAAAGAGGAAAAACAAGGACATTTTTCTGTACTATAAAAACGAACTCATGTGTAAGTTGACTTTTTTTCGAATATAAAAATGTTTTTCCGACATAATAACACAAGGTTTCTGTGAAAAGCCGTTCTCATGTTATTTCAGGTCATTAAAAAAATATCTAGTTTGATAAAAAGTTGATGAGGATCTTTACACGGTCATCGAGGCAGTGTGCGGTAAAGAAATCGTTCAAAGATTTCTGCGGTTTTTCGATCATAATCCCTGTTAAATAATATATGAACTTTCTACTAAGAAAAAAATTTTAATTACTTCTTAAAAAATGATCTAAAACTTTTTAGAAGTCCCAGATAATTAGATTCTTCAAAAATTAGTTCGAAAAGCTTTCTAAAAGCTCAAAATATATAAAAAGACACGGCGCAACAACAGGAGAGCTCGTGTTGCCGGCAGACGGTGTGCCCAATTACAATATGCCGAGGACTGAAATTCGAGGAGGAGCAACCGTTTGGTGTTACTACCACGGCGAAGAGCCCTCTTCACAGGGCTCCTCCAAGTTCTGTTGGCTGATTGCTCGTCACGGTGATTGATGATTTCCTATAACTACTTTGCCGCCGGGAGGCCTTGCAAAAGGTTCATGTCAGAAAAGTATCGAGAAATTTCAGAGTATAAAACAAATTTAAAGCGGTTATGAAGGCAAAATGAACGATTTCGGCCCCAAGATTCAGCCTAGCCACTATGAAATCAGAAAAAGAAATTGATAAGAAAAAAACTCTGATTTCATCTATTCAGGAAACTGAAAAACAATTTTTCCTAAAAAAACGAGGAAAGCTAAAATTCCTGGTATAACCTTCTTTTTCCAAAACTCTCGGTGTGTTTGTGGATCCTTCGATTTCAAAAGGTTTTTATGGACTTTTCGTAATAATGTTTATTCAAATCAGAGAAAAAGAGAAAGAAATGACATAAGTAAAGTTTATGAAACGCACAGCTTCCTTGATACGTAGCGACCGCAAAGCCCCGCCCCTTTTCGCGAGGGAAAAAGGCCATTTTTTTGGTATTCCGTCTTTGATTGTTTCGTACAGCCGATAGAAACAATGAAAAATGATGAAAATTTCAGCATAAATGTAGAAAAGGTTCCTCTTTCCGTTGAAAAGGTTTTTAGGTGCTTTCCATGTGTTTCAACGGAGTGTCGTACGGAATAGTGACGCGAGTTCGAAAAATAAACTTAGTTTTGCTTTTTGATATTCATCTAGGTCGCGGACAAGGTTGATTTTTTTGAAAAACTACTTATAAACAGTAAATGCAATTTTTTTAAGCCAAAAAAATAAAAAAATTCTATGATCGCCGAAAAAATTGAGAGGCGCGCAAAGTCAAAAATTGTTTTTCTCAATTGCAATGCAGTATTGAAAGGTTTTCATGCTTTTTTTCATATTGAGAAAAAAACATTACTCAAATAATACTTGTTGACAACTACAAGCAAATGTACTGTTTTTGAGTGGTAAAAAAAGCTGGAGAATTTTTTTGCGAGTTGTTTTTGAAACATTTCCCGGTCGAGGACACGCGTTTCTTCCTACTCATTTATAAGAGTTTTTTTAATTTTTCAAACAAACAAAGCAATAAAAAGCAAAAAAATTCAAGATCGCCGAAAAAAATTTTTTTCTTAACAAAAAAAGGTGAATAAAAAGTAGGCGAAATAACATTTTTTTATGGGATTCAAAGAGCACAGTAGGCTGTATTTGTGCAGTCACTGAGACGAAAGTGATGGTAAAGTGGAATTACAGCTCGTAAAACCTTCTCTTTTGGCTCCTGAAACCGTGCCGACCTTGCAAATAAGGGTGCGCGCAGATTGCATGCGAATTCGCAAAACCAAAATTTCAGTGCAAAAAGTTTTGCTTTTCGATTACTTTTAAATATTGTTTTCTCCTCTTAATCTTAATATTTTTCGTTTTTCTTTTCTGTTTTCGCATACTACATGTTAAAATCATTATTTTTATAACAAAAACGAGGAGCTAGCTTAAGTTCGAAAAATAGGTCTGTGGTCCCTATTGATACGTTGCTTATATTACTTGATAAAAAAATGACATTTAAGTTATTTGAAAAAAAAAATGAAAACTTTGAAAATGACTTTCTTTCTCTGTAGTAAAGCAGCACAGAAATATATCTTTATGGACTTCAAAAGTAAGAAAAAATCAGAAGTTCTACAGGGAATTTTCAATCTGGGTGAGGAGTAGAAAAACTGTAACTGCCCACGTTTCTATCCATCAAAAATTTGCAGATAACGAGAACTTCAGCTTTTTTTTTGAATCTCGGAAACCTAAGAAGAACTCCGAAACAAGCAGAAATAAGAAGAAATCATTTTTGGTTAGGAAAATGAATGAAAAAATGCATGGAAACACTAAATACCTGATATTCTTCTGAACAAAAACTGCCAGGTCCTTCCTTTACGATGGTTTCAAAAAAGGAAATTCGCAACAAAAAGCTCTCTCCAGTTAGCCCAGACCTTGAAAGCTAACATAAAATGGCCGAAAACTGTGTCACCAAATACACTGAAAACAGCTCGTTAACGAGTCAATAAAACAATATGAGACCGTAAATGAATGCGCGAGAGGCCGTTTAACACGCCTGTCAACAATTGGCCACCGGGCGCCTTATCCAAATCTCCTCAACATTTGGGGGAAGGCTAAGTGATGGCCTCGAGGCCATTTTGACGTTTATCCGACACGTTCCCGAGTCGGAAGATTCGACGTCGTTTCTCAAATTTGAAGAAACTCGCTCTGACAAGCAGGATGGATTGAGATTGATAGAGTGCAATGAAATTGGGAAACTTTTTTTCCTCACTAACTTTTCCAGGATTTCATTCAGGTAAACTCTTCATTCAAACAAATTCTTGGCCTATTATTCTTGAGAACTAATACAGTCGTAAAAAAATACAAAATTATTTTGAAAGGCTTTTCCGCTAAAAACTGATCTTATCTACTCCTTATCAACATGAGCGCAAAATAGTAAAGTAACCACATGATATATAAATTTTAGGTCCTCTAAAAGGAAGCTCAAAAATGATTCAAAAACCCAAAGAAAAAATTTAATCAATTTCTTAGATCAACAGGGTCAGCTCTGCTCGCATGAATTTGAAAATCTCAAAATGTCACACTTTTTTATCAAGTGATTATTCTTGGAATATAAACTTCAAACTCTCCGATCGAGGCTTTCAGGTCCTCGATCTAGAAAAACACAAACGGGCCAGAAAAAAAAAATCGCTCCAGAAAGCCACGGTCAAGGATCTCCAAGACACCTCGTGCTTGAGGTGACTGATGCCCTGAGGGGGAAAACGGAACGCGAAAAGCCGAGATTCAAGAGTGATTGGAGTGGAATGGAAGATGGCATCGTTGCCGCCGACGCCAAGGATTCCTCTCGCCCCGTAATTAAAATCGCGAAAGGTTCGGAGCCGCCTAATCTGACCGCAAGGGTGTGTAAAATGCATAGTGAAAATGGATTATTTCTTAGAAAAAAATTATTGAAAACGGCAAACTCAGAGTTATTTGATGACTCTAGACCTTTCGATAGTTCGAAATCTACTCTGATTCGGAAATAGTAACTAAAAATATTTTTAAAAAACTAAGCGTAGTGACCTCTTTAGTGAAAATAATTAAAACTTTTTAAAAAAAAAGATTCTGATCAAAATTTCTACCGAGAGTCCATTTATGGGTTAACTCGATTTAACAAAAAAGTTCATAAATTTACGACAGAACGTGAGAAAAGAGATATTATCAGCGGAGTGGGCTCTTTAGTGACCATTAGAGAATGAAAATAAGAGAAAGATGGGAAGTGACTTTTTAAGTGACAAACGTAAAATGAAGGGAAAAGCTCTGACCTGATAAGATCTCTGCCGGATTATTAAATTATGGACAATCAAAAAATTGTAGAGAAAATGTGTACCAATCTCTGCCAGAATTTCCTCAATAGGTTAACTGAATAATTTCACAAAAAAGGCTCATTCATAAAATACAGGAAAAGATAAAAGCTCAGCGGAGTAACCTCTTATTTGGAAATCATTGGAATCTTTACAAAAAAGCTCAAATCTTGATGAAGTCTTATTCGAAAGTTCATTCATAGGTTAACTCTATAAAGATGTCACAACAAGAAGCTCATTCATTAGCGACAGAACGTGAGAAGGAGCTCACAGCGGAGTGACCTCTCTGTGGCGGGACAGCCGGCTGAGCCAAGGTGTACTCCCGCGGGGCGGCGATTGCCAGGGGCAGAAAGTAGCCTTGGCGGATTGATGGAATGAGCCGCGCGGAGATTCATTCTCGTCGTCCGCCGAACCAACTTCCAAAAGTCAATCATCTCTCGATAGCCGTCGCGGCTCATTTCATTCCATCGCATAACTCTTGATGGCTCACAATCGGACAAGACAAGTTTGGTTGGATTCTGGGGCATCAAGAGCTTCGAAATAATCAAATTCCGCCATTTTGGTGTAGCTTCATCATCAAGAAATTAATTGAAACGGTTCACGGAACAGCAAAATGAATCTTCCTTTTTGAACTACACGTGGCTAAATAGTGAAATATTATTAAATCGACGAAACTCCATGTTTTTACTTTCGATGTCCCTCATGTTCTAAGTTGTCCAAAGAGCTTCTGGAATTTTCTTAACTCCAAGAAACATGGAGAAGCAGTCGTCGGAACGCTCGAAACTCGTCTACTAAAAGTTAAAAAATGGCGAAAATTTTTAACCGCAGTTGATGATCAACGCCAGTTCCGCGAGCCGACAAGCTACTCTTCAAATATCTCCCGATTCAGATGAGAATCTTAGTTGAAAACTGAATAAATGAGTAAAAATCAGGAAAAAGTCAAAAAAAAAAAAGAAGCGAAATTAACACCAGCAATGAGCCTAAAAAGGGACACAAACCTTGACGGATGAACAATTAGAATTAGACGGTGCCGGGCTCATTTGAGCTTTTTACATTGGCTGCGCGCAGAATGTTATGCGGAGGCCATCGTGTTCATTTCGAGGCGACAGGGCTCTTCATAACACCCAGCTGGCTACAAAATTAGCATCCGAAACACACACAGACACTCACTGCGCGACCTTATAAGGACATGCAATGGTCCAAGCCACGCCCACTCCAAAAGTCCTGTAGTGTGCATCGTTGTGTGAAATATGATTTTTTTTTGAAAATTCAGAGCTTCGTTTTTTATTAGAATCTGAACGAGAATCCCTCCAAAGTTTTTTCAAAGGATGTAAGTTACTTTTCGGAAACCGCTAACTCACAAAGGGGGTCGTTTTATTTTGTGGTTGGGCATTTTTTCAAAATCGGCCAGAATACTTCTTAATGTACCAAAAGAATTCTGAGAGTCACAACCTGTTCAACTTCTCAGTTTTCGAGTAATAAGAGCTCAAAACCCAAAAAAAGCCTTCTTAAACAGATTATCAGAGTTTTTTTGACTTCATTTTTCAGAAAATGAAAATAGTGGAAATTGTAACTTTCAAAATGTTCATCGGTACGTTGAGGAATTTTCTGGCCAATTTTCAGAAAGATTCCAACCCCAAAGTGAAATTACTTTCTTTCTCAGGTGCTTTTTGATGTAAAAGAAGAGAATCCAGAAAGACTGAATCTTCGGAATTCCAAATCGCAACCAATGTTCGGCGAGAAAGACCAAGTATTTTCAAAAATTATTTCGAACTCTGTTCTTGATCATTCAAATTCAAGTATCAGGACAAAAAAACATAATAATTTCCATTTTTTTCCTCATTTTCCTTTCAAAAAAATTTTTTCACCCTACTTACCCACTAAAAATATTTCTTCAATATATCAACTTTTTGCAACAAAGCCGCCATAGAAAAAAGCTCATGGGGAATATTTCAAAGAGAGCCCGACGACGTTTATATCGCAGTGTCGACGGTGGAAATGGCAGCGGAAGCGCCGCCAAAAGCACTTGCGTCCATAGAATACCAGATGATTAGATGGGTCCATTTGAAATGAGCAAGCTGATGATGACCGCCTGTTTTAGAGTGAGAAATTGAATTTCACAGGTTTTGTGTGATGGGAAAATTGGAAAAATTCGTAATAGGACAACGCTGATGAACTCAGAGAAAAGTCCGGAAACATTTCAAGTTTATTATTTTTTAACTGTAAAGTTTTTTTTTCTTATACCCTTTTGTTCAATTTTTTGAAAGGGGTTTTTTCGGAAATCCTTCTCAATCCCCTTTTTTCAACGCTTTTTTCTACGAGATTAGGTTTTCACCTTGTTTGAATCTCATCATGAGAAAAAAGAACAAATAAAGAAATACTACGTGAGGAAAAAGTCATTATACAGATACCAAGCGCAGCAAGTGAAACCCCATTAACATCTAGAAACTATTTTCATTCATTTCTAGGAACGTATCGAGCTCAAATTTGAAATTTACGTCTTGATCGAAGGTGATTCCGCAAAACTAAAAAAAACAATCGAACAGTGGAAAAAATAACTAAAAATTGAAGAATCAAAAACTTTTAATTTTGTAATATTTTGATGGAATAAAATGAAATTTCAATTGGGGAAGATTAAGAAAAAATCAAAAACTTTCAAAAATATTTTTGAAGTTACCAGTTAACACAAAAAAAAAACTAGAGCCACTGGAGTGATCCCTGAAGGGGTCAGGAACTTTCAATAAGCGTGAGCGTCACTTGGTAACTCCCTAGAGCATTAAAAGAGTTAAAAACTTGAGAAAACGGTGAAAATCACTCGAAACCTACTAAAAAAAAACTCGAAAAGTTCCTAAGATCTTCTGACTCTTGACCAACTCCAAAAACATCGTTAAATATTCCAAGAATGTTTCCGGGGCTTCGGTGATCAAGGCAAGATGTTCAAACATGTAGGCATTTGCATGCGGCGGATGGCGCCATCCGAAACAAATGCATAGGCGATATGGAGAATGCGTGCAGAAGCCGTGGAAGAAGCGCTTCCGAAGCATATTAGCGGAAGTCACAAGTGCCGCAAAACCAGCGGAAGGACGGACCAGTAATTTCTTTGAATTCACTTGCCAAAATGCATTACTCGGGTGCCTCTGACTCATCGACAACACAACTTGAGTGCGGGGAAAAAAGTTCTTGTACTTTCAAGTTTGAGCCAGAAAGTAAACCTTTTTTTCTGTTCAACCCTAGATACAAACAAAAATTAGTTGTGAAATCTGAATTTAAAAAAAAACGTATCAAGGACTTAGATTGTGAGTCAGAGCAGAGTCTGATCCTGCAGCAGTAGTATAAAGACGAATAGGCTTTAAGATCGCTAACTTAAGAAAAATTCTGAGAAGCTCTCTTTCAATTCAAACTGGACTAAGACCTTAAAAACCTGAAGCAAACATTTTTTGTCATCAGATATTTTTGAGAATCTGGAATAGTTTTGAAGATATCAACTCAAAAGTTAGCGCTTACTCAGCACATATCGCTCAGAAAATGCTCAAAAAAGTGCTTTTTTGTTTTTCCGGGCGAAAGATTGAGGCTTGAAAATAGTTAATTTGACAAATTTGAGCTACCTGATAATCAGAGCTCCTCAAAAATATTTACTTTTTTTTCTATGAAAAAACTTTCACTTTCAAAAGTCTCCCCTAGAGTTTGTAAAATCATTTCCTGCAGCCTTTTTTATATGGAGCCGGCAGAATTTTTCAAGTTCATTAATAGGATTGTCGTTCCCAATCCAGTAAATGAGACTTAATTTTACTTTTTTTTTGATCCCAAAAATCCAGCACACCTATGGCGAGGTTTCCTCGAACTGAAGCCCTTATGAGTCATACTTTCCTTCGAGCCTAACCAGATGACGTTGCTGAATCGCGACGTTGATTGGAAGGACTGGGAAAGAAACGGCTCGAGGCCATTTTCCATCCACCGGTGCTCTTCAAAACTCGTTTTGAGCCGTGGGCAGAAGCGCCTTTTAATTGGGGCTCGGCGTTCACCGACGGCCATGAAATAATCCAATTCTTCGGCCACGTCGTCCAGCATTACGTGTCACAATTCTGCCTAATCAGACCAGTCCCCCGTTCATTGTCTTTGCGCCTAATTAGTTGGAGAAGGCTCTCAAGTGCATGTTCCAAACTCCGGTTCAACGAAAATCGAGAAGCTAACTTTCATTGAGTCGTTGATCAAATAATGGGTCAACGTGTTCAAATTGATCCTTGATTTTTTCATTTTTCAATTTCGTGCTTTTCGTTCATTTCCCATGTTTTTCTGGCTATGGCTATCATATTGCGAAAAATGAAAAAATCAAGCCAAAAAAGTCTTAAACAACTCCTTTTTCACTTTTTTCTCACTACAGACATTTATAAATTTTAAGGTTTTATATAAAATTACTCTGGAAAAGTAATAAAAAAATTGTTTTTTTAAAGCTATTGCTGAAAAACTTCAAAAAAAGGAAATTTTTTTAATAGTCTATAAAAAGAATACGAATTTAATCGTGAAGAGCGTGTATAGTCGCACAAAAAAACAGAGACTATTGCAAAAGATGTCAACTTTTTTTCGTTGATAAAACTCGCTTAAAAACTACGTAAAAATCAGGGGTCCAAAAGTACATAAAAACAGAACTAGAGCTAGAATCAAAGATTAATAGTTCTAGATCTGCAGGGCCCCCCCCTGAAAACCTAAAAATTTTTCGTTCACTCTGAATGTTTAGTAACTTTTCAAACCTTTTTTTTTCATATTCCAATCAATCAATGTTGTTTTCTGCTTCTTGCCCTCAAATTAACACGGAAAAAAAAATCTTTCTCGTTCCTTATCACGGAAATTTCGCGTGGCCTCCAACTCTCAAACACTTAATCCATTCCACTTCTTCTTTCAAAGGCCAAACAGAGAAAAAAGCCTTTAAGTGACCCCTTGAAAGTTCCCTGAGTAACCACACAACTCAGCAATGTTTTTCGATTCAAAAGCCGGAGAAAGATTGGAGATTCCAAATGGAGGCCGTTAAAAAGACGAGTTAAAGTATTCCCCGAGGAATCACACATCCAAAGTTACTTTTCAAAACTTTCCTTTCAGCTTAAATCATAGAAAAAGGAAGAAAAAAAACTGACTGGGATCAGTTCGACGTTGCTCGTCATTTTGGGGGTCGTCGTCTCTTCAGCTAGGTTTTCATCGTTCGTTTTGTATTCTGAAAAATTTTGGAGATTAAATTTCGATGTTTCGATCCAGAAAATGATAAAGAATGACATTTGAAGCATGAGTGTTCAGAAAACGTAAAAAAAAATGAACATTCGAAGAAGAAGAACGATTTTAAAGTCATAAACGTGCACAAAACAAAGACCAAAAACGATGGTAAGTGGTCGTTTTCGAACTAGAAAAAGTATGAAAGTTGGTTTTCCACTAATTATCGTTGAAATTATCAGAATATTCTTCAAGTTTTCAGAAGTAAGCCTTTAACAAATAGAACTTTTTAGATCCAGTATTAGACGTTTGGTTAAAATTTCAGTAAAATCCTAAAAACTGAACCAATCGATCATTTGCACCACTGAACATTTTCTCAGAAAACAATAAATTCCATGAAATCTTCAAAATTAAGTCCGAGGTTGAACATAATTCTTCAAAAATATCTTTTTTTGCCAAAATATTTTTTGAAAATCTAATGCACTAATTTTTGGCATTTCCAATGAATCGAACCGGTAGAAAAGAAAAAAAGTACAGGAAAAACAGAAAATCGGAGCCGGGGTATAGTCCAGGAGAGAGTTCCTCACTGCGGTGATAATAATAATGCAAAGGAGATTAGCCTCTCCGGATTACGAGGCCCTTCCAACTCGTTTTCCCATTGTTCAGTCAGTTGCAGCAACAACCATCAACAACACGCGAAATCAAAAAGCGACCAGGCTACTTTTTACTAGTGGACCTGAATCTGAAGGTAATTGGGACTTTTAGGGATTTTTCAAAAGTCATAACGTAGATTGAACTTTTTTTGTTGTGCTTCAACGAAGAGAACGGATTCAATCGGGTCAAAAAAGGCAAAGAAATAGTGACGGCATCTACCGCGTTCAAGAAGTGACGGTAAATGGCCCAATATTGCACATTATTTGAAACAATTCTCGTGACCTTCTATGAAAGAAACTCTTTGATAGCGGATATTTCCCTGATTGAAGGCGCGAGAAGAGGGGCCGAGTCTTTGCCGTTACCAAAACTTCTGGCTGGTTTGATTGTCGATTTCAAGCGCTTCATTTTGCGCTCTGCAAAAAAAATTTTCCGCGTTTTTCGGCCTGGGTCCACGCCAGCTCGTCAAAATTATTTTCTCCGAGCTACAGAACTTTTTCTTTCGGTGCGTGGAATTTAAATGAACAGATGCCAAGAGACAGGTTACGCGTATCGACAAAATTTTCTACAGAAACACACTCAAAGTTGACCGAAAAAAGTCTTTGTAACGTTGAAGGCTTGTGACCAGCCTCTGGTTGGCGATCGCTTCAAACTATTCAAAAAAAACATACCTTAAAATTTTTCAAGAATTTTTCCTCCGATTTACTATTTCCCAGTTTTTAAACTGAAAAAAAAAATACTTTTGCTCTTTAGGAGCCCCTGCCTTCAAGTAACTTCGAACCTACGCGTATTGCGTGAACCCATTTTTTTCAGAAAGCTTTGATTTTTTTAAACACTGGAAATCTCCCAAATAAAAGCGCGAAGTCTTAAATTTTCTCAAGATGTTTTTTTGTGAGTTTGCAATACCCTTCAAAAAAACGAATAGATAAGAAACTATAAACTAACAGTTTGCAGTGAATAAACCTATAATTATAAACTAAGTTTTTTTACATTGTCTATTTTTTGTGCAGTTCACCATTTGAAGAAGCCATGGCTAGGAGCATTTAAAAAATTCCTTTGAGTCCTTATAAGTTACAACGCTACCAAAAAGTTTCTAAACTTTTTCTCCAAAAAAAAAACCGCCCAGCTTCTTTCCGTTCAACTTGAAAGGGACATTAGTCAACACCAAGGAAATGATCGTCCATCCATCTATCCCAGAAGCGAAACGAATGTGGACAATTGGCAAAGTGTGTAAAGAGCCTCGTGGTGGAGAAATGACCAGCGGCGGCGTTTTTTTTTTCACGCGAGCTCGAGATGAAAATGGAGATCCAATGGGCTCCAATCCGAAGATGTGTTTGGAAAACGATGCCTCGAGGACAGAAGGCTCGGTTTTTGGCACCAAACGTGGGAAATTGGGAAGAGTGGATGAGAAAAAATGACGTTTGAGAAGTTAAACAAAAGTCTCTTTGAACTAATTTTCATTCCCTTGGCTACAACCAAACTCAAAAAAACAGACACTTTCAAAAAATGCCTTATTTTGTTCTCTAACCTCAATTTATATATAATTCGATACAAAAAATATAGTTTTCTCTTTAAAAACTACACCAAAGACGAGTTGAAACAAAGAAAAAAGGCTCGATAACCTGAAAACAACTTTTTTGATGTTTTCAACCCGAATTTCCAACTGATAAAGCCACACTATACCTAGATAGCTAGTGAAAACAATGACGAATCTTCAAAAGAAAGAAAAAACTAAGAATCCTCGATTGAAAAAAGGGGAAATGAACCGATTTGGCATCTGTCAGAAAAGTCAGCTGCGAGTTCGAAAGGAAAAAGCGATCTCTAAAAGGGCAAGCCTCTTTTTTTTTCGACGGTTTCCCGTTGAGAAAGTTCTGCAGAAATAAATTTAGAAGAATAAAAATATTACAAAAAAGTTTGAAACCAGGAGATGAAAAAAATTGGTTCCTGAGCATATGCTACCTACCATGTTTACAAAAAAAAAATCCAAAGGAAAGTTCCGAAAAACCGCTGGTTTGGGGCTCCAAATGATCTTGAAAAGTTTTCGTGAACCATTTATCGTGATAGTAAAAAGAATAAAAGGCTTTTAACCCTCTAAAATTAAAAAAAGATAAAAGTACAAAAAAAGCCTTCCTATCAATAGCTTTTAAGCGAACTTTTTAGCATTACCAAGCAAAAATGACCTCTACATGTTTCCAGTACAACAAAAAATTTTTATCTATCAAATTGAATGGATTTGAAAGGCTTTCAACTTTGAAGGAGGAAAAGGTACCGTTGAAAAAAGGATGAAAAAGTTTTTAGAGCTTGATCCTTGCAAAATTTATAAAGATGCTTTTTTTCTACGAACTGAAGTTCCATCAGTGTATTACAAAGAACAGTCAAGACAACTCCAGAATGTTTCAGAAAAATTAAACTCCATACGAGAAAGTTGTGATCAAAAAAGCGTTTTTTTCGTATCTTTTCTGACAGAATTGTACATGAAAGCCTGTGTATCTTATGAGTTCCGAAAAAAGCCGAAAAACGCTGAAAAAACCACGACTTCAGGCTCAAGTGCAGGAAATTCGGTCAACGAGAACAGGAGTATTGTTTTAGGCTGAGCCGGATGCAAAAGGAAGGACCACCATCGAAATTGAGTTACTTTCGGGGGGCCTGAAAACGGGGGGTCGCAGGCCATTTTGGCCCGGCTTCTTCTTTTCCAAGCGGCTCATCTCGTTTTCTGCGTCTGCCCTTGTGCCATTCTTCCACATCTTTTAATGCGGAAGCCGCCTCTCGTTCGTCTTCCAATTCTTTCATCACGTCACCAAATTCTCCAATTTTCGCCCGGTGACGACACACCGAAGCCGATGAATCATTAAGAAAAAAAAATTGAAAAATGTATAATATACTCGATTCCAAATTGATCATCTGAGCTCTCACAATGGAGGTTCTTTTAATTTGTGGTTGCGAATTCTTCGAAAAATGATCAGGAAACTCCTTGATAAACCAAAATGAGATTCTGGAAGTGTAGACCTGTACAACTTCCTAGTTCTTGAGAAAAGAGGGATCTAAGCCCCAATATGGCCTCTTTTTACCGGTTTTCAAGAGGTTTCAATGACTTAAGGTTTTCTTTCTCAAAAATAGGAAGTTTTGCAGGTTTAAACTTTTAAAATCTCCTTTGGTACTTCAAGGAATTGTCCAGTAGTTTTCAGAAAATAAAATGACCTTCCGTGTTAATCTCAACTCTAAGACAGCTGAAAGGAAACAAAAATTTTATTTAAAACAAACTGAGACTAATTTTCGAAAGCCTAAAATAATAACCAAAAAAAGTTAAAAAGCTGGAAAATCTTTGCAAGATAAGGTCGAGATGAAAAACAGTGGAAATACTGAAGACAACGCCTATAAACTTTACAAAAAACGATCGAAACGCACTTAGAATGGGAAAGATTCAAAAAAGGAATACTTCTATAGACCTCAACTCAGTAAATTATGTTATTCAATACTAAATAGTAAATTGAAAAATAACCTCGAAGTGTGAATTTTAGAGATAGAAACTGATATAACGTTTAAGACTACTCTCAATAATTGTAATTGGAATAAATCGGAGACCGTGAAAAAAAAGTTAGATTTCAAAAAAAAATTGGAAATATTAAAAGTGTTCTGAATCGAAATATTTTCGGCTATCAGACTCAATTTTTCCTATTTAGTTGGGAGAATCTTCGTGAAGTTTGATCAGAAGGTAGAAGTCAAGCAAATTTTCAAAAAGCGCTAATACTGGGAGAAACACCAGTTCACGGAAAAATTCTCAACTTCGGCTGACGCAAAATAAAACCGAATAAAATAGTTCTAATTCCTTCTTTCAGTGTAATTGAAATTCCGCTAAGAGGTTTGTGGCCGAGAAACCGGTGATTTAACTGAACTGCTTGAAATTTAAAAAACGGTCCACAGAATCGCACAGAATAATGATCATGCCTAAAAAAATTTTTTTTAATAATCTCTAAACTGAAATTTTTTCCAGATGAACTTCATTAAAATAAGAAGTTAACAAAAAAGAAGCTATTGAAAAGCCATTGCAAATCCAAGAAAGTGGCCGAGCTCGAACTCACAGCTCGTTTTCATTTGACAAATCGCGCATCGGGGACATCCCTCCGAGGATTCCGAAGTCTTTGTCAGCGAAAAAAAAGAACTATCCGGCACGTGTTGCTGATTCCCACTGAAAAAAATTCAGCTCTCTGAAAAACTATACAACACGAAAATAAAGCGATTTACAACGGACTGCCCAATGCAAAATGCAATTCTAAAATTGGCCACGGTTTTCTGTGCCGCGAAATTCCAAAGCGTTTTCTTTACATCGTTCAAAACCGTTTTGCGACAACAAAATGCAGTGCGACTTATATATTGTACTTGAAACTTTTTAATTACAAATAAGACACTAAAAGAAAAAAAAGTACAACAAAAGCGATTTTTTTCACAATAAAACGTGATTGATTATGAAAAAAAGATAAACATAGATGATTAAAATTAAGAGAGATAATTCTTTTTCAAACATCCCCCTTTTTCTGTCTGAAAAGCAGAGAAAAATTAAGAGGAATCGAGGCGTTTTCACTCGTTCAAAATGGTTTACTTCAGCTACTTTGTCTTTTGAGTTGTAACTTTTTTTTCCAAAATTTTTAGACAGGAGTTTTTTTAGTGACTATTTTGCTACGTAAAAAAACTTAGGTTTACAGAAATGAGGTTTTCTTATAAAGCAAAGGATGAAAAGATCAGTTCATTCATTGAAGCATGGAATTCGAAACTGAAAAAGTCGATAGGGAGTAAAAAAAAAGCGCGGGGGTTTTTCGACTCAGGCACTGGTGCGCGCACGCGCGGGGGTACTGATTCTTTTTTTCCCTTTTCCACTGAAATACGGTTTTGAAAAATATTTTTTATATTTTTGTGAAACTACCCAGTGCCCCTGCTCACTTTTAAAAGTTGTTCCGAGCATTTTCGAACAAATTTATGAAAAAAAATTGCCAAGTGAAACTTTGATATTTCATATTTTTGTGCAATCTAATTGTTATAAACTGGTGCAGAGCAATGATAAGAGATGAATAGACATGAAAAATATTAAATTTATAACTTTTCAATTAGTTAAAAAGCTAAAAAAACAAGAGAGACACCCCGCGCGTGCGCGCAGCAGGCGGCGCGCATTTTTGGCAACAAACACGCGCCGTCAGTGCCTGAGGATACGCAAGTCAAAACATTTCGTCAGTTATGGTGCTCAGGGTGTAAACACACCCAGACGCACTATAGCACAATCCAAGCTTTTTTTTCGATCCTAGAAGTTGCAATCTTAGGATGATAGTTTCGAAAATTTTCGAAATCTTATCAGTTTGAAGAAGTGATGCGAAAAAAATACAATTACGCTATTATGTTTAGGGAAAAGATCTTGAGAGAGAAAAAAATGTTGAAATACTTATTACAAAAATATAAAAACAAAAAAATTATTGTAAGTCACCTGCCTTCGAATTTTCATGAATATGAAAAAAAGATTGAAATGTAAAAGTTTCGAGGAGCAAAAATTTATATACCTTGAAATCATAAAGCATCAGAAAAATTATTATCAGGAAAAAAACAAATAAACGATTTGAAGAAGCAAATTGAAAAAATTTTATGGCGGAATGTGTAAATAAATTCGAAAAACCATCTAAATATTAGAATAATAATAATTTAATTCAGATTATTTATATAATAAAAAAATTTCTGACCGCATCAGCAAATTTCAAATTAGTTCTAAAGTTACACGAATTGTTTTTTTCTACATGAAGACAAAAAAAGATACAAAACCGCTAAAAACTATAAAACCCAAAAAAATTAAAAAAATTTTAAACTTTAAAAAAAGTTTTTTTAGTGTCTCCACTATCTCTACCTTTTTGCGTCATATGACCCAAAGTTTATGCAGAATTAAAATTTCATTCTCTTCAAAAAAAAAAAAACGTGAACTTCTTGGCAAGGCGTAATTTTCTTGATATCGAAAAAAATAACACGTACAAAAAACCACGTGGCAACGTGTCATTTCTACTTGTATGGCTTGGGTTCAAAGGTCGTTCTTGCTTCCCTCACGTTTCGTCTTGCTCCAGGATCCTGAAATCAACATAAAGATGAGTTTTTCTCTTCCATAAAACTTATAGTTTCCACAATAAGTTCCTTAATTGTAAGCGCTAGTAGACTAGGCCCGCGGGACTCCCGGAGTGCCGATCCTTTTTGCTTGCAAATTGGATACGCAAAGTCACGCCGAAGCCCATTCCTGTGGCCGAGGCATAAACTGTTGGCAGCGCGATGCTGACAAAGCGATGATGAGACCCCCGCGGAAAATGCCGTCACGGCCTTCGGCGTCTAGGAATCTTAGCTCTGACAAGGCCGAGCGGAGCTCTAGCGCACCGCCTAGTTAGTTCTTTTAACTGGATAAAATTTCCCTAACTCACTCATGACTATACATAGCTAATAAATCAAAACATTATGACTTGATCATTGAATATTCGACTTGCTTTTTTCAATTTTGAGTTTATTGCAGGAAGCTTTCAACGAGCCTGTTCTTATCGGTCCATGCAGGTTCGATGACAACTTCAAATAGTGCAGTTTGATTTCTAAAAAAAGTTATTTTTTTAATTTATCTTTTTTTCAGAAAGGACCCGATAAGAAAAAAAGCACATTGAATAATATCGACTACTCTTCGAACAATCGATGTGAGTCTTTCGAGGCTTTAGTTTCGAAAAGGCAAATTAAAAAAAATTGAACTTGACGAGTAGCTCTTTTTGATTCAACTTTTGTACTAATCTCACGCTCTCTGAAATTTTCCAAAATACGTTGATATAATGATTTTCAGGTTTGTTTTTTCATCTTTCATGTTGGAAACTACTCTGGAAAAATTTTTCTAGTTTTTCGAGCTCTACTAAGACGGGGGACCCACTTCGCGTTAAATCGCAAACCGCTACTCCCCTTGGAAACTTTTTTTAGCATCCTATTTTTCTTACTTTTTAGAAACCTTTAAAAGGTTTTTTTATAAAAAAATAATCGAATATTCGAAATAATTCATAAACCATGATGAAATGGGCTTATGAAACCCATCGGCATTTTATGAAATTAATGACACTCCCATTTAAAAATTGAATATAGGGAAATGGAATAATAATAAATTAATTAATTAATGAAATATTATAAAAATCTTCATCCACGAATGTCAAAACGTTGACAAACGCAATCCGGGCGCAGTTTTTTTATGCAAAGGCGCAATTCATGCTCTTCCCATTTTTCAATTTTTTTCACGTAAATACAATAAATATATATTAAAAATTTTTTTATTACGCTTTTTTTGTGTTCCGAATGATGTCCTAAAGTGACGTCAGGGAAGTAGCAGTTTGTGATTTAACGAAAACTCGGGGGACCCCCTGATGCCTTTTGATTTTATTTTTTTAAACCATGTATTGAGGTCTTGTGTGTTCGAAAGAAATATGCATATATTCAAGTATCGAGCGTCGTAGTACATCACCATCTCGAAGAACGCGTCCAACTTGGAATTGACCAAAACTTCAAAAATCCCTAACTTCCTTGAGAGTCAGATTTCAGTTGAGTTTTTGTTCTTGATGTACTGAAACCTTTCAAGTTAGGACATTAGAAAGTAGAAAACGAAAACTTAAAAGTTTTAATTTCAAAGTTTTTCAATTTTCGACTCTGTTTTTACCCAGATTTTCCGTTTTTCCGCTCTGCTGAGGGAAGACCCTAGAAGGCCTGGAACTATATTTCATGAAACGATTGTTTGGGTCATCCTCAGCTCAGAAAAACATTGCCGTCTTTAAGTTTCAAGTGGTGCAGTTGACCACAAAAGCGCCGAAGCTGGCGACGTCAACATCGAGTTAAAATCAAAAAATTCATGAACTCCGGTTTTTTTTTTCTTTTGAAACTGTTAGGTAACCTTCTCAAAAATATTTTTGTGTACATCTCATTGAAAAACTGAACCTTGTCCGTGGAAAAATCAAATTTTTTTTGTGTTTTTCAAAATTTTCCACTTCAAGGTAGGGACCGCAAAGCCACGCCCCTTTTCGCGATAGAAAAAGTGGCTTTTTTTTGGTTTTAAACTTTCATTTTGTTGTAGTTGTAAAATATGTGGAACTGGCGAATAAAATTTGACACACATGTACAGAAAAGCTTCCTCTTTCGTTTAAAAAATATTTCACGTTTTTTTGATGCGTTCGCGCGGAATGTCGTACAAAAACGTGAATGGAACTAAAAAATTTTGTCGTTTTTTGCTTTTTCATGTGTTTTCAGGTCGAACGCACTCTTTCTTTTTTTATAAAATGATTTTGATCCAAGTAACGGTAATTTTAAAACAATAAAATAAAAAATTCGTCTTTGCCAAAAATTTTAGGGAGTGCCGAAAGTCATAATTCAAAATATCGTTAATAAGCGAATATAATCGAGTTTTTGTTTTTTCAAAATTTAGATCATGAGCTTACTTAAATATTTCTCTACAGCATCTTTGCTTGAAAAAGTTGTTTAATACGCAAAAATGCTCTTGAAAATAGAGAATAAAATTAGCGGCGTTTATCACACAGAAAGCGGTCGAACGCAGGTTTCTCAAACGATTATATACATTTATTAGTAAAAAAATCTTTCAATTAAAAAGAATAAAATAAAAAAATTCGTCTTTGCCAAAAAAATTTACGGGGCCGTTTTAATGCAGCGATCGTTAAACGAGGCAAAAAAAGCACTAAAAAAACAGTTTTTTTCGAAGTGAATTTCCACGAAAAAGTTTGAGTAAAGATTTGCGAACATATTCTGATAAAAAAATAGCTAAATTACTTCAAATTTTTTTATTTTTTTGAAATAGGCAATCTGTGCTATCAAACGGCTCAAAGGGTATGGCGGATGGAAGCTCCCCGCGTTGGACCTAACAGCTTGGCGCAACGCGTGCGCTGCGATTGTTCATTTTGAGGTCGCGAGTTCGATGCCCGCAAGCGGCAGTTTTTTGTTTTCTGGAAAATACCGAATTTTTCGGCAAACTAGCAAATTTGCATCATTTTAGCACTCTATTATGATTTGTTACATCATAATAGACCAGTATCAAAACTTGTTCTAGAAGAAAAATCGAGAAAAATGTCAAAAATGGATAATACCAAAAT
This sequence comes from Caenorhabditis auriculariae, assembly GCA_904845305.1. Taxonomy (NCBI): domain Eukaryota; kingdom Metazoa; phylum Nematoda; class Chromadorea; order Rhabditida; family Rhabditidae; genus Caenorhabditis; species Caenorhabditis auriculariae. The sequence continues at coordinate 190,978 of CAJGYM010000097.1, forward strand.
TTCAGTACTAAAAAAATGGTGCGCGGCGCGCCACATTTTCCGTCATAACTTTTTTCATCCTCAATCTTTTTTGAAAAACTAAACGGTTCTGAGTTTTGAATCGAAACAGCTATCAAACCATACAAAGCTCAATGCTGAAAAAAAATTTTTGAAAATTCGTCTGCGGTCCCTAACTTCAAGGTACATTTTCCGGCCGGAGAATTTTCAACGTCTTTTTTTCTGGATGAAACTTCCCTCATGTGTTTTCTGGATTTCGCAGATACGTGAAGGTGAGAAAGTTGCCTCAAAATTCTCTTGAAATTCGAAAAAAAAGAATTCGCTCCGAATCACCTATTTCAGGGCACTTTTGAGGCAATTCGTATCTGCAAAATCCAGAAAACACATGAAAGTAGTTTTATCCAGAAAAACAGACACTGAAAATTCTCCGGCTGGAAAATGTACCTTGAAGTGGAAAATTTTGAAAAACACGAAAAAAATTTGATTTTTCTACGGACAAGGTTCAGTTTTACACTAAGATGTAAAAACACACAAAGAAATTTTCGGGAAAAATACCTATCAATTTCAAAAGAAAACACTGAATTCATGAATTTTTTCCTTTTAACTTGATGTTAAGGTCGCCAGCGTCAGCGCTTTCTTGTGGTCAACTGCTTCACTTGAAACTAGAAGACAAGAATTCTTTTTCTGCCTAAAGGAAGACCTGATTGATCGTTTTATCAAATAGAGTTCCCGGCCTTTTAGAGTCCTCCCTCAGAGATCGGAAAAACGGAAAAGCTGGGAAAGTCGAAAAATGATAAACTTTGAAGTTAAACTTAAAAGTACTCGTTTTCCACTTTCTACTATCTTAAGTTGGAAACAAGTAGCTTGTGCTCTAAGAGCAAAATTAAACTGGGTTCTAACTTTCAAGGAAGTTATGGATTTTTGAAGTTTCGTTCAATTTCAAGTTGGACGCGTTCTTCGAGATGGTGATGTACTACGACGCTTGAAACTTGAATATAGGCATATTTTTTTCTAATGCCTTCAACACATCGATTAAAAAATTGAAAAAGAAAAATCAAGGGCATCGGGGGTCCCTGTTTTAGTAGAGCTCAAAAATTACGAAAGTCGTCAGTGTCCCCTTTTTACGATTTTTTCGATGGAAGTTCTTCCCAGAGTAGTTTTCAACATGGAAGACGTTCAAACTTACTATTTCTTCACATCAAAACTTGTTTGAACCGAATTGCTCCACTAGGAAAAATTTAACGTCACTGTAAACGTAAGAGTGGGCGGAGCCTGTCGAAACCTGGTGTCTTGAGTTAACAAGGTCGCAGATTTTCTGTAATTTTCAGCTCAAAAAAAACAAACATGAAAATTTTGTACCAAGAGATTAATCAGTTCATCGATTTTCTTGGAGAACGTGTGTCATATCCTGTTTTTCAGCTTTTAACAGTCTTTTATCTTTGAATATTAAGGTAGTCGCGATGCCAAGAAGTGCGCCTTCATCAGAGTCGAGCCGAAGTTTTGAAATTAGATGCATGGCGAATGGAGTTGGATCAACTGCGAAGGCGGTTATACAATGCCAGGTACCAGCCCAAAGCTCTTAAAAGCAGCTGACGGTTTTTTTTTCTGTGTTGAATTGCAAAGGAAAAGAGAAAGAAATGTGGGCTAGCCAAGCTTGTGCGAGGCCTAGATTTTCAACCTATCGGCCTCTGTCCATTTCCAATAACTTTTGATAGACTTTAATGTCACAAGTGAAAAGCAATTTTTTGGTGAAAATTTTGAGTCAGGATGAAAATGTTTTGATGAAGTTTAAAAAGTTTTCTCGAAGCCTGGCTTGGTCCGAACCCGCGCAAGCTTTTGCTTCGGATTTCGATTGCTCGGACCTCGGTAACGCAAATCGGACTCGTCCCGGACGTTTCGTATAATTTCCAGTAAACATTCAAGAGTGCTGAAGCCGCTGAATGAGTTATTGGAAATGCTCAGAAACGTCCGGAGAGTGCACGGTTTGCTGTACCGAGGTCCGGGCTAGTGCGTCTGACTGGACTAATTTTTGCGAAGAATCTCGCTCGGGCTTGGGCCAGGCCAAGCTTCCATTAAATTTCGAATTTCTAACACGAATTTCTCACCGAAGAACGCTTATTTCAAAGTTCATAGTTTCTGTTGAATCTTAAGTATAAAAACTAAAACATGATTTTTGTTGTAAAAAGAAGGTTGATGTTTGACGTGAAGAAAGCCTGAGCTTTTCGGTCTTGTTTTTTCTTGAGGCTTCGCTCAGCCCGAGTCGGGCTCGGATAAGGACTTAGGCCATTAGACTGAAGAGCCGGCCTTCGCAGAACCCTGTCTAAGATTAACGAAAACCGAGTGCGCTCCGGACGTTTCTTAGCAATTCTAAGGACGTCATTTAAGTGGTCACTAGAAATGCGTCTGGTTTGCGTTATAGCCGATTCACAGTTAGTTTGAGGCTCAAAAAAAGTGTGGCATTTTTGCGCTCTCTAGCACCTAGGTACTGTCTCTTTTCTTATCGTGCCAAGACCCTTTTTTCGATGGCTCAAGCCAGCCCGGAATCAGCTGTACCTCCCGGACCAGCTGTATAGTCCGTTCGCCGCGACTTGACAGTTTTCGCACGTCTGCGTCTCTCTGTTCTCTCGACGGCGAGGTCAGAGAAACATGAAAATAGCACGTAAATATGTGAGAGAAGTCGAGAGAACAGGAGGGCGCAGAGAAGTCAGCCCCTTTTAAGTCGCGAAAAACGGACTGTACGTCGTTTTTTTTTGCAGAGAATGACATTTTTTTTTCATCCATTTGGAATTTTTGTTTTTTAACCCATGCTCCGTCATTCTTGAAAAAAAAATGCTTCCCTTCAACTCTTGAAATTTGAAATTCTCAGGTAATTTTTGGTTTGAAAAATTTTCACGTTTCTCTTGGTAATATTTGAAATGTTTTCTGTTTCTTGGCCTTTTTTCCTTTTTCTAAATTCTATTTTCAGTGCAACCCTGGAGCACACGAGGACTGATCCAGATCAAAATGTGTTTAATTATTTCGTGGCATCGGCAGTTTTAAGTGGCAAAAAATGAAGACATGAATCGGCCAAGTTGGGGCGTTTCTAGTGACCCCTTTAGTAGCGTCAGCACTCTTAAGGAAACCCTCGAATTGCTCAGAAACGGCCAGCTACCGAGATGCAGGATTTTTTGAAAAACAAAAGCAGGTTCATTGGCGCGCCGAAATTGCTCCAAAACAGTACTATAGGCAATGTTTCCCGACTTGAAAGGCGAAGGAGGCGGGGCTAGGGGCGGGACGCGTAGTGTGTGCGTACGCGGTTCTTGGCACGAGTCCAATTCTATTGCCGATTATTATATTTAAAAAAAGCTCGGCAACCGCTCTTTTTCAATGTTTCCCACTATTTTTTGATGCAAACATAAGCATAATCAATACATAATTGAAAAAAAGGAATGAAAAAAAGCGAAAAACGGGCTTTTCAAAGAGTCGATGGTGGTTGAATTGAACTGGCGCCAAGAACCGCGTGCGCACACGCTACGCGTCCCGCCTCCCTCGCCTTTCAAGTCGGGGAAACATTGACTATAGATTTTCATTTTGAAACGATTTTCTTGCGTTTCGAACAATCTTAGTTTTTGATGAACACGTCATAGATATGCGATACTGAGAAAAAGTTTAGAGGGCCCATATAGGAATTTGGTCATTTTGGGGCCCCGATAGGGGGTAAAACAGGGGCCCCTATAGCCTATAGGGGGAAAACTTTAGGGGCCCTGATAGGGGGCTCAGGGGTTCCCTTGAACCCCTTAAACGATTCGGGGCCCCTATAGGGGGTTCAACCAAGAAAAGAACCGCGTATGGGGGAAAAAGAGCCATGTTCTCATTGAATTCGCATAATTTTCGTTTTTGGACATTTTTCCATTGGAGCGATCTTTTCAGAGTCACGAAGGATTTGAAGTCGTACAATATAAATTGGATCTGTACCAGATGAAGCTTCTGAAACTCTCAGCCTGCACAAGTTCCTAGTTTTCGAAAAATCCCTAAAATCAAACCGCAAGGTAAAATTACCTTCCTTGTAAGAGAAGACGGGCCTGTCTCTTTATTATCGTGTCAGGACCATTTTTTCGATGGCTCAAGCCAGCCGTGAATCAGTTATATGTAATTCTTCCAATCCGTCAACATTGTTTTAAATAAAAAAATTTTTAAATCATGATCAAGAGTATTTGAAAAAGTTTTATGAACAGCTGATTGATGATTATTAATTATTAATAATCATTAATCAGCTCTAATTAATGTAATAAGATCTTGAAAAAGAATGTTCGATAATATTTTCCGAGTGAGTTTGTCACAAAATATGTTCGTGAAAAATAGAAGATATCTGAAACACCTAGAGACAGAAAAATAAGCTCCAGATAATGAACAATTCGATGATTTTTCTTCTAGAGATTCCATTTATAATATCAGTCTTCTAAACGTTTTTATGTACAAACTAAAGGACTCTTATCAACTTCATGGGGGCCAAAAAAAGTGCTAAACTTTTTTGAAACAAAATTTCACTCAATCAAAGGTTTTTTCTTCTTAATGGTCATTACAAAAATTTGCAGACAAATAATCAAACGTGAAAAGCTTAGAAATGAACGGTTATGTAATGGCCGAAGAACTTTTTTCACTGAATGACTTGGAAACCTTGAAAAAAAAGACGCATAGATAAATCGCATGAAAGTCATTCCTCATTTCAGAAACAGTCAGCTGTGCCAGCAAGTTTGTTTCATTTTATTCCTTTAAAAAAATCTTTGTTACATGAAATAAAAACCAGAATAGTTTTCATAAACCTCATTAATTTTTACTTTTGGAGCCTCAAGACAATTTTTCTCCTAAATCGAAAAACTTTCATGCCGTTTTTGCCGAGTTCAGCAGGGTTCTCAAAGAAAAAAACCACGTTCCAAATTTTCCAGCTTCAAATCGAAACTACATAGGAATATTCTTGGAAAATTAGTTCAATTTGGTTTTTCGTTATTAGTAACTAAGACAAAAAAATTTACATTAGCTGTTCTAACATGTGAGGTCCTTTTTACGTAGGGCTTTCTATAAATTTGCTCAAACAATCTCTAATGGACTGAGAATCGATTCCTTACAGTCGCTATCTGCCCAAATTTCTAGTTTTGGAGATATGAATTTTGCAAGTTTTGCTCCTTGAACGGATTCCGTTAAAACTCAAACCGCTACTGCCTGACGTCACTTTATGAAATCATTCGCTCGGGCAAAGTTCAGAAGGCCTCAGAAAACACTTTTTAAAAAAAATCTTATAAAAGGCCTAAAAGGCCTTTTTTCTTGACCTTCTTCTGAAAAGGACCTTTTAAGGTGGTTGAAAATAGGAGGCGAAAAAAAAAGGGAAAAAAGAAGTTTCCGAGAAACTTTTGACACATTTTTAGGGAATCAAAAATGAGCTTCAGGTTTTTAAGGCGTTTTTGAGGTCATTTGGACTTTGCATGCGCAGAAAAACGCGAAATCAAACTATTTGCTCATATATTTTTATTAACGTGAAAACGTAAAAGAAGAGAAAAAAACCTGAATTACGAGAAAAGTTTACACGTGGTATTCATCAAAATTTATTATTGCTACGTGAGCCCAGGGCTAGGTCAAGATGACGTCTCGGAGAAGCTGCTTGAGATTTAACTGGAAGTTTCTTAACCACATGACGCCGTTTGGAAGGAATTTGTCCTCATCGCCAGCCATTTCGTGACATCTAGCGGCTTGGTGCAGTGGCCAGCGATATAGCCTGCGAAGATTAAAATAAGAGTTCGAATCTTTTTGCCACTAATTTTTTTTCGAAGGATTCTGATCAAATTTAAGGATTAGAACCGAGCATGCCAAAACTTCAGGGACTTTTCAAAAGTTTTGTCCGCTGAAAGTATTTCTTTTTCGAAAAGATCATGGCCATTGAACGGTTTTGGAACGGTCCTATTTTTTTTAAAGTTGAACAAAGTCAATCATCAATTTTCGATATTTTCATCAAAATCCTTCGAAAGAATAAGCGCCAAAATGATTCGAACCTTAATCACAAAATCGGCAAGCTACCGCGCTAGCCACTGCACCACGCTTCTAGCTGTCATGCAATGGCTGCTGGCGCGGATGCTTGAGCATAAAAAAACTTTTTGAAACACATATTGTTATATTTTGCTAGACAACGCAGTTGTTGACGTAAAAATATTTATTATATATTAATACGAAGAAACGATCACATTGCTGTCCCACTTTTGCGTCCATTACTGAAGTTTTTTTAAAAATTTCCACGTGTTCGAAGATCACGTGGCGATACACAAACAGCAGTTTCTGCTGAGAAGTGTATCTCATTCCCAAAAAAACTTCATGCGTCCGAGCCCGAACCATGTTCGAAGTTAATTTACACTTCTTGTTTTGGGAATGACGCAGCTCTTGTGTGCGACATGACCTGAGCGTTGCGGCTTCACTTCTGTGCTTCGCTTCACCTCAGACAACCATTTCGCCAATTTGTAGCGGTTCAGCTGAGCTGCTGTTAACAGTAACGATGGCCATGCGGGTATGCCCGTATTTTTTTCACTGACCTTCTGCGCCTGTTGTACGCTTTGATTACCTCACCAAATTCCCCACGGGTGGGAAAAATGTATCTTCTCTTGTGAAGATACCTAGGGTGGGAAATCTGATCGTTTCTTCGTATTAATATATAATAAATATTTTACGTCAACAACTGCGTTGTCTAGCAAAAATATAACATTATATACAAATACTACGAAACGATCACATTGCTAGTTCAAAGCCTCGGAATTTGGGATTTTCCTGCTTGCAAGGCGTTTGAGCGTTATCTGAAGCTCTCCTCGCGAAGGGGCCATCTGGCGACGCCTTCGACTGATAGCTCAGCCTCTAAACTTCAACCTTCAACTTCTTTGTTGTGTGTGCCTCCTGAACTAGCTCGGTGTGAGCACGATGATAGTCTCTCTTTGATGGGTCTCCTGAGGCCTTAACGGTCCTGTTTCAGGATTTCGCGATGTGTATTTTGACACAATTTCGCTTAGTTTAGAGAGAACTGCTTCTCAGGACTTCTTTCAGTGCTCCTCTACGGATCGCCAACCGAGTCGAGGGTTGCTCTGCCTATCTGGGTCCGAAGCCAGTTTTTCACCGTTCTAATAGCTAAGAATCCCGTTCAGTCTGATAACTGAGAGCATAGCTTGCCCTGGTCTCACTCTAGCGATTGCTATCGTCCGAGACCTGTTAGTTATTTGTTCAGACGAATTCTTAGTATTCGACACCGTTCTTCTAGCAATTGGAGAGGTTTGTCTTTGCTTCTCTTTGAGCACCTCTGAATTCAAAACTTGTTCGAATCAATCCTGCTAGTAAGCAATGGAACTACTGCACTGTTCCATACCGAGATCTAAACTGGAATCCCGAATCCAATAGCTCATTAGGCTTATTGGAAATAACGACGTTTCATAGAACGGCGTATTTTTAGTTCCAAACAGATTCTCGCTTTCTCTACACAGATTTGCTCGAACTTGGGATTCTCACTTGGTGCATAACCTACACTCTTGGATCCGTCAGGATCTACGAATCTGCCAAGGTTCGCCTCTCCAGGAATGATATTTCGCCAGGACTGTTATGAACCGTTCATTCGAAGATTCGTCCATTTTCTAGTCCCTTTCTTTGCGTTTCCTGTGCGATCTGTGGCGTCCAATGAACCTGGTGGAACCGAGAGGTCGTAGCGACCAGCGTTTTGAGATTCTTCCCTTTGTTACGCTTGCTCTCCGTTTCCCCATTGGTCTGCTTTTGCGGTATTTTTCTGATGGTTGAACCACTCGATTTACCGGCTAAGCTCTTTCCAGAGATCATATATGATGCAATACTATCCCACTGGAGGCCTCCTTTGAGTTCCTATCCGCTCTGGGATTTCTTGATCTCTGATTCATTGAACTGACTTGCGTGTTATCGGAAATCTATGATCACAATGGAGACGCCAGTGGAACAATTCCCTGGTCCTCTTATTCGGTCTTTGAACCTTTCCGAATGTACCATCTGATTGATTTCAATAAGCACGTGGACAAGTCTAGTGACCTCTTTCTGGAAGCGTCTAACTTTCTGACGTAACTTCCGCTGAGGTCGCATACCACGATACCTCCCCGCCTCTTTGCAAGGATTCTTTTTGGAAATTTCTTTTTCCTTTCGTGGATTATCTATCAGGCTTCTCCCTTCTCAGAAGTTCTCTATGATTACGCATCACTGAATTCTTTTCATGGGCTCTTAGCCGAAGTAAAAAAATCTCCGACTTCGCCCTTCAGCTGACGGTCATAAGAGTGTTTGCTGATAGTAATTCTGGAGGATTGGTAGCTAGGGCATCCTTTTTTTGCTCGATAGAGTTTTTGGGAAGCTGCTCTCCAGGGTTTCGATTATACTTATTCGCCTATTTAAGCAATCGAATACGCTCCTTTATAAGGTTTCGCCCAGTAATCCTGCTATGACTGTAGCACACAGCGCCGTCCAGGAATCTCTGGACTGTCGATTACTGTTTCTTGCGATGAAACCTTTGAGTTTTTCAGAGCACTCAAGAGAAACTCCGGTGAATCGCCGTCGCGGTAGACGACTCACGTAGGCTTATTGCCTTCCGCTCCCACCTAAGCGTCTTGAACGCCTCCGGTGGAACCCCGAACATTTTGTTCGTTTTGGAAGACTAGATATGGCCGTTCCTCTTGATTGCGATCCGTTTTGGACGTTCCAATCTTTTTTATCGCTTATAGCGAAGATTCGGAATGTCAGCTACCAAATCACTGCAGCTTCGGATCCACGAGGACGTCTCACTTTAGTTCGCAGACTGTCCCCGTTTGGCACTGTTAGGCTCCGTCGAGTTTCCGACTAATTCCTATTAGGCCCTTTTCCATCGATAATTTCCTGTTGGATCCTACCATATGATGGAAAGTCTCAGCTGGACTTGGCACTGTTGCGTGCTCTCGATCGGCTTATATCAGATCCGCCTTGCTTTAGAATCTGACACTATGACGTTTTTAATTCTGATACAGAATCAAACTGGTCGTCATCCGTAACGCAACGTTTTTGCACGGAAAAAGCGATCGTCATACTTTTTACCTTGTAACTCTCTTCCCTTTCCAGACTGTTAGCATGCGCCATCACTCCGGTTATCGGGCTTTTGATTGGAATGCTTTTCAAAGTGTGTCGAAGCAATTTCCAGTTTCGGAGTACGAGGTCTTGTCTCACTTTGTGATGACAAACTTTCCAGCCGTGAGCTGATGTCGTCCTTCTGGGCATTTTTGTGCCGCGGAGGATTTGATTTGATACGCTGGAAGAATTTCGGAGCGTTCAAAATCTTTGGGTCTCGTTATCCCGCTCTGATCCCTTTTAAACTTTCACGCTGTGCTCGGGACCGACCTTCGTTGGAAGGTTCTTCGAACACTCATAACATTGAGTGCCGTCTTGCGAGAGAGAGACATGCTTGAGGTGGCAATTTTACCCTTAGTCGAGTGATTACTGATTTTGGTGTCAGTATGATATATTTAGATTTCGACTTTCGGATCTTAGCAGGACAAACCCGTCCTGTAAGTTCTACTGAACTGAGATCCTCTAGGGCAACTCTCGATCTGGTTAACTTTGACAGTGAGGGGATTTTCCCTACCATTGTCTAAGGAACACCTTATTTGGTCGCTCCTCAACTCAACACAGATCAAGTCTTCTTGACTCGATGTCTGACAGAGCCCCTCTTTCCGGGTGCTCCTTTCTCCTAGCTATAATTGAAGCTCTGGAGTTTAGAACTATTTTTCTCTTCAATGGGTTGATCTTGAAGATGGCTTGTTCATGCCGTCATATATGTATATATCTAACTTGATATATACAAGGTCTTAACTTCCTCAGAGCCTGATACTACTCATGTGGCAGCATGCCCGTAGAGTTCGAGACGTGAGAGTCTAAGAAAGCGACCCATGCTTGGAGCGATCTAGTGCTTTATCCCTTGTTTTCATGGGGATTTTATTCAGGTTACTAGACGCTTTGTAGCAATTACTACAATTGAGGTATTACTTCGTACCTCCCACCAAGCATAACTATGATTTAAGTAAGCTAGTGATTAGGCGTTAGCCTCACAAGATTCCGATTAATTCGGATGGCTTTATGCCACGTAGTAGTACTACGATGAAGGTATTGCTTCGTACCTCCCCCAAGCAGAACTCAGCTTGGAGCAAGCTGGTGGGTTGGCGTTAGCCTTACCAGATTCCGATCGATTCGGATGGCTTTATGCCACGTAGTAGTACTACGATAGAGGTATTGCTTCGTACCTCCCCCAAGCATAACTCGTCTTGGAGCAAGCGTGTGGGTTGGCGTTAGCCTCACCAGATTCCGATTAATTCGGATGGCTTTATGCCACGTAGTAGTACTACGATAGAGGTATTGCTTCGTACCTCCCCCAAGCATGACTCTGCTTGGAGAAAGCTGGTGATTTGGCGTTAGCCTCACCAGATTCTGATCAACTCGGATGGCTTTATGCCATGTAGTAGTACTACGATGGAGGTCTTACTTGAAAGACCTCTGACCAAGCTACGCCGCTACTTGAAGCGGTTTAGTATAGCGGGATCACAAGGATCCACAGAAGCATAGCTTCTGGCCCAAGTACGGGACTTTGACGACTTCAAGACCGATACTGGCTGTTTGGAAAACAGCTGGCTCTCCAGTGGAGAACCGATCGGCGAGGGCGCATGAAGTTTTTGGGAATGAGATACACTTCTCAGCAGAAACTGCTGTTTGTGTATCGCCACGTGATCTTCGAACACGTGGAAATTTTAAAAACTTCAGTAATGGACGCAAAAGTGGGACAGCAATGTGATCGTTTCGTAGTATTTGTATATAATGTAATGGTTCTCCTTTTTTTATCATCGCAACATTTCATCATGCTTTGTGAACATGTGCCAAGAGAGGCGGCGCCTGAGGCACTCGCCCTCTCTATTCATTACAACATCATCTCTGGCATGGCGCACTGCTAGCGTGCGCCACGAAATAAAGATTCAAGCCGAGTCGCTTAACCTCGCAAAAACAAAAATAACGCGGAAATGAGGGGAATTTTTTTTCCCGCGTTACATGGAGGTCCCGAGAACTTCCACCATATTCCATCCGGTGGAAGGTGAATTCCTGTCATTCCCCTATTCGAACTACGACAGACTCTCGGATTCTGAATTACTTTTACCGCTACACCTATTCATATTCAACTATTTCTACGATCGGCAGTTTTCGTATTATCGTGTTCGGGTACGAGCGAGGCAGAAACTACTCCAAGGAAAGGACGTGAGCAGCCAGATGAAGCAGAACTTGTGAGGCAATTTTAACGAAAAAAATTTGAATTTTTATTGAGCGTCCTTGAATATTGTTAATCGAATTATTATTATTATTGTACTCATCCGATGGGGGGTGGGAAAGCAAACTGTGAGAGTACCGGCCAAGAAGCCTTGAATTTATAGATATTATTGAATGCTAATGATTATTTGGACCGAGTAGTGAAATTGTTGAAGAATTTTTTTCTAAATCTACGTCATTGTTTCTGCCGCCCGACCTAGTTTACCAAAATGTTTATCTTCACTTCCTTTTCATATCTATCTCATTGGCTGTTTAAGCTCAGTACCTGATTATTGGGTAAATAGTGTAAACTGAGCTAAGGTTCTGAAGAGTATTCATCTGCCATCGTTTTGATATTGTTTCTGAATCTGTATTTGTAACTTCAGTTGTTAGGCGAACTAGGCAAGCCAAAGTCCGGCACATTCCATCTGATTTTTGTTTCACATGTTCACCTGAGAACCATTCTTTTAAGATCTTGAAGCCTCGAGGACGAGACTTTCGTCGACGCCCGGGATGTGGTGCTTTTCTTTTAAATTGCTCTAGTAATTTACTATGTTAAGTATCATCCATCATTCTTTTTAAAGCCTCGGGACGAGTCTTTTGTCCAGGGGTTGGATGTAATGGTTCTCCTTTTTATCATCGCAACATTTCATCATGCTTTGTGAACATGTGCCAAGAGAGGCGGCGCCTGAGGCACTCGCCCTCTCTATTCATTACAACATCACTCTGGCATGGCGCACTGCTAGCGTGCGCCACGAAATAAAGATTCAAGCCGAGTCGCTTAACCTCGCAAAACAAAATAACGCGGAAATGAGGGGAATTTTTTTTCCCGCGTTACAATATCTTAAAACTAGAATTTTGCGCAGATAGCCGCTATGTGAAATCTATTCCCAGAAATTAAATTTCGAGCAAATTTATAATAAATTCTGAACCCCAAGCTAAAAACGACCTCCTATGCAAGATTTGATTCACAGAGTGTGCAATGCCCAAGCACACTGTAGAGGTTACAGTAATTCCAGAAGTTTTTATTATCAGGCAATATACGTCTGGAGTTTCCAATTGTGATTGATTCCAGATTTCAGTACTTCTTGAACTATCAGAAAGAGATAAACGTGATATAGTTAATGTTTCCCGACTTGAAAGGTGAGAGAGGCGAGGCAAGAGGCAGGAAGCGTAGCGTGTGCGTACGCGGTTCTTGGCACTCGTTCAATTCGACCGCCAGCGAGCATTCAGAGAGCTCATTTATCGCTCTTTTTCACTTCTTTTTTTAAATTATTTATTGATCATGTTAATTTGTGCATCAAAAAATAGTAGAAAATACAGAGAAAGAGCGGTTGCCGAGCTTTTTAAGTAGTCGGCGGCAATTGAATTGAACTCGCGCCAAGGACCGCGTGTGCACGCTACGTCCCTCCCCTTTCAAGTCGGGAAACATTGACTATAAATGATACGTTGAAAAAAGGTCAAATATTGAAGAAAAAAAAACTCGCACTTGTCTTTTAGTTTTATCATTTTTGCGCTCCATTCTCAAAAAAAAAGTTCTATTCGGAAACACTCAATATCGGAAAAGCTCAGAAATCACAAAAGCCGGTTTCTTCGTTGATGTAAAATTTCAAAAATGAAAAAATCGCACGTTTTTCATGATTTGAATTGTTTAAATCGAAATCAGATGAATCCGGATGAAATCAGGCAAAAATCAGATGAAAATTCAAAACGAGTGGAGAAGTTTCTGTCTTTCTTACAGGTACAGTCGGCAAGCAAGCAGCTCAAGTTCGACTTAAAATCGAAAGCGAGAAGAGCTACAAGCTCGAAAGCAAGGTTTTTTTCTCGATAATACCAAGTTCGATCCGATAAAAATTCAGCAAAACCAAAAAAGAAATAAAATAGAAGTCGCCAAAAACGGATCTTTCAGCCTTATCATGATGGTTGATCCTGAAATTTCAAAACTTAATTGAACGGCGGTCCTGAAGCCTATGCAATGAAGTCAAACAAAATTTTCCTTTTTTAGGGACAGGAAAGAAAAAATTTCAATGTGTTTCCGAGTTTCAGGATAATGGCGAAAAATCTTTTCCTCCTATATTGAATGCGGCCTCAGCAAGCTAATACGATGAAAAAAAAAACTGAAACTTAATGTTTTTGAAAACCTTTTTTCAATAAAATGATTGTTTAGGTCCAATGGACAACCGCGACGAATGTCGCCAAGCGAACGAAGGAAGGCGAATGCCTCCCCCAGAAGACGGCGGCCAAGACCTGGTTCGTTTTCGATTCGGCTGCACATTTTAGAGTTCGAAAAGACTCTGAGCCATATAAAATCAATGCTTTAATGGGAAAGATGCTGAAACACTGATATAAAGAACCGCCGTTCTGGATATTCGCTTAAATAATCTTTTTCAGAAATTTCTTTTTTTGGCAGACAATCGGAAAATTTGGAAGCAAAAAAGTTAACTTATTATAAGCCTATTCTATAGTCGTCAAAATCGAACTTTGAATCGATTGATGTTTTTTTGATATCGAACGTTGTTTTTGTGATATCAATTTCAAAATGTTTGAACTTCAACCCAAACATTTTTTTTTTTCAATGGTTAACCGGTTGAAAATCGCCTGTTGAGCATTTTCGAAACGGAGTCAACTTTTGATAAGAGAATGTACGAACGTCCGATTGAACGGTTTAAGTTGACGACTATACTAGATTCTCTACTTCCTCAAAAAAGTTAAAAAAGTTAAAAACCTCGCTATGTTATGGAACTTCAAAGTTCAAACTACAAAAACGGGAATTTTGCTTTTACAGCCGCCACCGAACCACCAGTTGGTCCTCGGGCGATACGAGGCTCAAGAAGTAAGTTATCTCGATTCAATATTTTGGAAAGGAATTCATACCTAGCTGTTCCCGAAAATCTTTTCAGAAAAAAGAGCCAACGATTTTCGATATTTGATCTTTCTGTCCACTGAGGTTTTTTTGATACGACCTTTTTAACAGTTAAAATAGTTATTAAGCTTCTGAGTATATTTAAAAAAGGTTGATTCCAATTAAAAAAATTCTTATTCCATTAATTTCATTAACCTCTTTTACATGGCTAAATTATAGGTATCGAGCTTTCTGAGCCAGAACCAACAAAACCAAGTAGGACAGCCGGCCCTCTACGAGCTCGCCGTGCACACCGATGAGCAGGGCACACCGGTGAGATTTTGATGTGATCGAAAGTTTTTCAAACAGAAATCGTTTCTCAAGTTGGGTCTTTTTGATGAGTGAAGAGGTTTCAACGCCTCAATAAATCTGCGAAAATCTTCAAAATGAAATTTTTCAACTTCGTCTACGGATGAAACTAACACTGCTTCTTTGACGAAAAAGTTCAAACCAGTTTCAAATAAGCGAAAATGGATTCAGCAAAAAAAAAATCGAACTAACGAAATTAAGTCGACCTTAACGTTTCCAGAACCTTAATTATTTTTTTCAAAAGTGAATCGATTCGGAAAATTTTAGTACCAATTTGGTATCATATCGAGCCCCGTAGGACCAAAAGGAGCTTGGAAGATTTTGTTTAGAACTTAATTCAAGAGATAAATTTCAATATATAATCAATGTTTCCTGACTTGAAAAGCGGAATGAGTAGGCTGGCAAGGGCGACGCGGCTTTTTGGGGTGTTCAGGGTCAAACGCAATCATAGAAAAAAATTTCGAAAAAGTTTTTATTAATTTTGTACTTTTAGTCGTTCAACTGAGTCTTTTGCAACCCATGAAAAATTACAAATATTGAAAAAGTGTCAAAAAGTTGCTTGTGTTTGACCTTGTGGTACCCGCCAAAAGCCGCTTCGCACACGCAACGCTTCACCCTTGCCAATCTACCCATTTCGCCTTTCGAGTCGGGAAAGGTTGACTATAATCAATGGTAATCTCAAAAACTAACAAACAGTAAGAGCCCTACAAATCTCACTGAACAGGATGAAATTTAACTTAGCAAAAAAAAAAAAAATTTCCATTTTTCAGCGCTTGGAGTTGAGGCTCCATGGCCAACGTCCGCCCAGAGCAGCCGAAGAGGACACAAACACAAAGGTTCGATTTTTTTTTTCTGTATGTCTTGAGAATTTTGAATCGAAATTTTCACTAACGATCTTAATTATCCATCAAGGACCAATAGATTTACAGTAGGAATGCTTCAAAAGAGAATTGAATGAAATTCTTTTAGTTGTAATGGATTTTAATGGCTCCGCAAAGTGCGCTTCATGAACAGTCCCAGAGAAGATTCGCTTCTAGAATCTGCTTCGAAACAGGTTGAAGTCTGAAAAGACAACCAGGAAGTCGAAAAATTGTGCTAAACGGTTAATTTGTCCGGTTCTGAATTTATTGAAATCGGAAACATAAAAACTCACTGAAAACTTAAAAACCGATTAGTACTTTGCTGGTTTTCATAGGTGCAAATAAAAGCTAGTGGCTCGATATTGGGAAATCGTTTCAATTTTTGCAAGAATATTTTAACAAAAACTGACAATTTCTTCAGTATTAAACGAAATCGGTCTGAAAACGAACTGAGAAACAAAAACTCACTCTTCTAGGAGGCCATGATAGAGGAAGGAGGAGATGATGAAGTGGAACGCCGTCGTGTCGAAGAAGTCCAAGCGGAAAGCCCCCAGGTACACACACAAAGCGCCAGCGTCCCCAACTCGCCTTCGGTTAGCTCCAACTAGTAACTCTGAAAGACTTCAATCGATAAAAAGCGTTAAAATGAGAAAAAACTTTTGCAATTTTCGTTTCAAACCTTAAAGTTTTTGAAAATCTACCAATCCTGGTAAGTTGAGTACAAATTTTTTTTTACTGAATTTCAAATTCTATCAAGATGACGTTTTTGCGATTTTTGCTCCACTAAATACTCTGTAAGACTTTGATATTCAATATAAATGTTGCGAGCTTCGAGATAAACCGAAAATTTTTCTTCAAAATACGACTTCTGAAAAATCGGATAGATACGCAAAAAAAACATTCCAATGAACGGAACAAAGAAGAAATTTAATTTGCAGGAAACTCCTGAATCGCCTTTTGTATGTCATGTCACGATGCGGAAAAAAAAGCAAGGAGAAAGTCGGTCCGCGCCACCACCAAAGGTTTTTTTTCGAACGATTTCCAACCTTCTTATCAAAAGAAAAAAATCTAACCCACGATGTTTTTTTCCGTGAAAATTTATGAACTATGCTTCAATTCTATGACTTCTAAAATTTGAATAGACTCCCAAAAAAAAGATTCCAATAAGCCAAACAAAGAAAAAATTGAATTAGCAGGAAACCGCTGAATCGCCTTCTGTATCTCATGTCACGATGCGCAAAAGAAAGCAAGGAGAGGGTCGGTCCGTGTCACCACCAAAGGTTATTTTTGAACGATTTCAAAACTTATAATCAATAGAAAATTCAAGCACGAGATGTTTTTTCAGGAAAAAAATTTATAAACTGTTCTTCAAAAAAATACGACTTTCAAAGTTTCGAATAAGCTCACAAAAAGATTCCAATAAGCCGAACAAAGAAAAAATTGAATTTGCAGGAAACTCATGAATCGTCTCCGGTCTGTCATGTCACGATGCGAAAAAGAAAGCAAGGAGAGGGTCGGTCCGCGCTACCACCAAAGGTTATTTTGAACGATTTCAGAACTCATAATCAAAAAATTTTCAAATGAACTCTGGGCTCTTCAATCATGAAGGGCTCTTCAAAAAACGTCGCTTCCTTATGTCCTTATGCCGGAAAAACTTGAATATTGTGAAAGTATTCTTGAATCGGTCAACTTTTCTTAAGCGTTCAGGAAATGCGTATATTAGCATAAGCATCCTTTCCCAAGCGAGAAAAGAACTATTACGAATGATTCTATTACCATCTAAAAAAACTTTATCGATTAAAAGCTTATACAGTCTGTGTGCCACGACTTGAAATTTCTTCAAACGACGTTCCGCTGTTCCGCTGCGTGTGTTCGCGAAGCGTCTTTCAAATCTAGGTCACGCTTTCAATTGATTGTTAGCGCTGTGGGAGCACACTAAAGTAGAATACCTTAATAAAAAGAAAAAAAGTTTGAAAGCGCGACCAAGGTTCGCAAAGGCTCGCAGCGGCACAGCGAAATGTCGTTCGGTGAAATTCCAAGTCGTGGTACACAGACTATAAACTTTCGAAAATCATTGAGCAGAATTTCGACTTGTTCAAAAGTATTTTATTGAACTGTTTTCATATGCATTGAAAGAAAATAAATCCGCATAGAAGAAATTTGGCTTTCATTTCTCCTCAGATCTGGAAAAGGGGGATTCCCCGCAGCCTATGAAGTTCATGAACTTCAAGGAAATGAAAAGAAATGATTGAAGTTTAGAAGAGTCTCATGGGACCCGCACAATGGTCGGCCAAAAAACGATCGGGAGAAGTTGACGCAGAATCGGAGCCAGCTCCGAAGCTGACCGCAGAGGATAACACAGTTGTATGTATTTTTTTTCCTACAGAAACTCAAAATTACGGGGAATTCTTAATGAAAGAAACTTCAACAACTTGCAAAAATCGAGAAAATGATGAAAGAGAAAAGAAAGATGAATGTAGATAAAAACAAACCTTTCGCTGTTGACAGAAGGACCAGAAGGTTTCGTTGGCCGACCAAGTCGAAGAGCCGACACAAGACCAAGAGGAAGAGAGATCATCCGGATCTTCATCGAGCTCGTCATCAGCGGTAATTTTTCCTTTTCTGCTATAGAAATCAATCATTCACTTCACTCGGCTGTGAGGTAGGAGATGTTCCCATCGATCATTCGGAAATATTCCTCTAGATCTTTTTAAATCCTTCCTTTTCGTTCTCTTTTCAAGCATTTCTATCATAATCAAACCACACAATGTATATAACTTTGAAGATCTCAATATCATTTTAATATATAAATTCGAATGTAGATAAAAAGCAAAACTTTTGCTGTTGACAGGAGGACCAGAAGGTTTCCCTGGCCGACCAAGTCGAAGAGCCGACACAAGACCAAGAGGAGGAGATCTTCCGGATCGTCATCGAGCTCCTCATCAGCGGTAATTTTCCATTTTCTGCTATAGAAATCAATCATTCACTTCACTCGGCTGTGAGGTAGGAGATGTTCCCATCGATCATTCGGAAATATTTTGTCTAGATCTTTTTAAATCCTTCCTGTTTGTTCTCTTTTCAAGCATTTCTATCGTAATCAAACCACACAATGTATATAACTTTGAAGATCTCAATATCATTTAATATATCAATTCGAATGTAGATAAAAGCAAAACTTTTGCTGTTGACAGGAGGACCAGAAGGTTTCCCTGGCCGACCAAGTCGAAGAGCCGACACAAGACCAAGAGGAGGAGAGATCTTCCGGATCGTCATCGAGCTCCTCATCAGCGGTAATTTTCCATTTTCTGCTATAGAAATCAATCATTCACTTCACTCGGCTGTGAGGTAGGAGATGTTCCCATCGATCATTCGGAAATATTTTGTCTAGATCTTTTTAAATCCTTCCTGTTTGTTCTCTTTTCAAGCATTTCTATCGTAATCAAACCACACAATGTATATAACTTTGAAGATCTCAATATCATTTAATATATCAATTCGAATGTAGATAAAAAGCAAAACTTTTTGCTGTTGACAGGAGGACCAGAAGGTTTCCCTGGCCGACCAAGTCGAAGAGCCGACACAAGACCAAGAGGAGGAGAGATCTTCCGGATCGTCATCGAGCTCCTCATCAGCGGTAATTTTTCCATTTTTCTGCTATAGAAATCAATCATTCACTTCACTCGGCTGTGAGGTAGGAGATGTTCCCATCGATCATTCGGAAATATTTTGTCTAGATCTTTTTAAATCCTTCCTGTTTGTTCTCTTTTCAAGCATTTCTATCGTAATCAAACCACACAATGTATATAACTTTGAAGATCTCAATATCATTTAATATATCAATTCGAATGTAGATAAAAAAAGCAAAAACTTTTTGCTGTTGACAGGAGGACCAGAAGGTTTCCCTGGCCGACCAAGTCGAAGAGCCGACACAAGACCAAGAGGAGGAGAGATCTTCCGGATCGTCATCGAGCTCCTCATCAGCGGTAATTTTCCATTTTCTGCTATAGAAATCAATCATTCACTTCACTCGGCTGTGAGGTAGGAGATGTTCCCATCGATCATTCGGAAATATTCCTCTAGATCTTTTTAAATCCTTCCTTTTTGTTCTCTTTTCAAGCATTTCTATCATAATCTATCCACCCAACGAATCAATCCCGAATATTTCTGTAGGTCTCAAGTTTGTCCAACTTTTCTCATTATTTTTGAGTTGTTGGCAGGCTTGTGCGAGAGCCGGTCCGTCAGTTTAATGAATTTAGGCCAGTTTTTTGAATTAGGCAATAAATTTAATGAGGAGAAAAAAACTTGGTGAAAATTAATTTTTTTGAAGATTTGAAAAAAATTTTTGCCATCCCTTTTCTGTGTCCTATAGTCTGTTCAGATTTTTGAATGTCAAGTCGTCGCTCAAGCTCCGCCCATAATGGTGCGATAAACCAATCAGAGAGCGAGCCATCCACAGAGTGTTTTTGAATGACGTCATTGCACTTGAAATAAAAAAATCTGAACAGACTATATGTACGAAAAAAAAATATCAGAAAAAGAAAAATCGAATCAAATTGAGCTTCAAAAAGAGGGGGCTTTCTGAATATTTCTCTTTTTTTTTGTTGTAAATATTCATTTAAGGAACCATGGTCCGAAGAGTTACAGGACGTTTATGAGTTGTTCGAATTGGAAGCCATGGAAGAGTTCGTTGAAGAGGTTAGTTTTGCGAATCTTTTTCTTTCGTCTTTTGGCCTCACGAAAACTTGAACTTATAGTATGCGTTGGAATTTCTTCGAGATTTGAAAACTCGGAACAAAACAATAATTATAGGCAAGAAACCCAAAGGTCTAGCCTGTCAAAAAAACTCGAATAAGATAGAAACTTCTTTCTTATCAACTTTTATTTATCTTTTAAAAAAAATGAAAAAATCAACAGAAACCAAAAAGTTGATTTCACTAGAAAAAAATACCTTGCCAGAATCACAAACCTTTCATATCTTTATATAGATAGAATTTCGGAATTTTGATAGAATTCCGGAAAACGAATTTTGGCGAGTTCTACTACTGTAATTAAAGTTTTTAGTTATTGTACAT
This sequence comes from Caenorhabditis auriculariae, assembly GCA_904845305.1. Lineage (NCBI taxonomy): Eukaryota > Metazoa > Nematoda > Chromadorea > Rhabditida > Rhabditidae > Caenorhabditis > Caenorhabditis auriculariae. The sequence goes on from CAJGYM010000097.1 coordinate 211,446, forward strand.
TGAAAAAAAAACAATAACCGCATTAGTTCGATGAAAATTTACCTGTCTTCGCAAATCCAAAGAGAATTTTTGAAAAAAAGTTGCTTAAGACCGGCTCGTCCAATTCGTCCGACTCGTTCTTCCTCACTCAACGCGACCGGGAACGTATCGCCCTCGCTTATGCCCGAGCCAACCTCGTCGAAGTCTCCGATGACGAAGATGAACCCGCAGAGGTTCCTCGCGCTGAAGACTCCGAAACCATCGCCGCCGAAGACGCCCAAATTGATGCCGTGCAGACCTCCTCTCTTCAGGTTTCTTTCCCAGTTTCTCTTGCACTTGTCGTTTGGTTAAAACATTAGAAAAATAATTTTCGGCCTGAAACTCAAAACTGAACAAAATTTCTGTGAAGCTGGCGACGAAGAGTACTTCAAAGTTCTCAAAAGACTCGACTTTTAAAACTATAAGCTTTACTCTTTGATCAAATTGGTGATTGGGTTTCATGCAGAATATTCCAGTGTTTTTATACTTTAGAATATTTTAATTTGAAGTAAATAGATGAGATACACCCAATTGGCGGTGAATTAAAAATTTTTGGGATCTTTTTAAAAGTGAAACTTCAGAAGGCTCAATTAATGGAAAATATAAGGAGAATTCAGGCAAGGAGACAAATTGGGTTTCATTTTAGAGATCTCAGGTCTTTTTGAAAGGCTAATGTTGGAATTTAAGGGCGAAGATGTGCCAGAAGCCGAAGAAATGAGAGATGAGATGGAGGCTGTGGAAGATGAGGCGGAGGAGAGAGATGAGAAGGACGAAGAGGAGGTCGTCGAGGAGGAGAAGGCCGTTGACCAGGCCGGTCCAGCAGCCCAGCCCGCCGCAGCTCCTCAACAAGCTGCGGCTGGTGTTGCCGGCACTGGTCAAACCCAAAAACTGCCCGCCGGCCAGGTAACTAGCAAATTTTGAAAAAAAAAAAAATTAGGAGGCTTTCTTTCTCTATAAAGCATCCTTAACTTTTTTTAAAGCTGCTAATCCCCGTCCTACTGACTTTTCTCAGTCCTTTTTCAATGAGATCGAATTTTTCGCCGTTTTTTTTCGAAAAGAAAGAATCTCAATGTGCCTAAGTGTCCTAGACTTTGTGCCCTTTGTCTTTCAAAAAGTCGGCGTTTTGTGGATTGCGATCTTTTCTTATGAGCTTGTTTCAGCGTCCCAGGCCCGTGGCTCAACGAGCCTCGAGACGGCTCAGGGGCTTGGACGTTGGCCAAGCCGTCCGCCGCGTGCCGCCAGCCCTAGCTGGTCTGTCTCCGGCCCAGCTCCTCCTCAAGATCAGAGAGGAGTTGGAGGCCAAGCTACGGGACGGTGGCTCCGGCGACGAAGAGCTGCGGAAGGTTGGCCGACTCTCCTCGGCAAAGACGTCGCTCGAAGCGATACAGAAGGGGCGCCACGTGACGGGCGTTCAGATGGCCAGGATCCTCCGGAAGATCGAAGGAGGATACTGAGTATGTTTGCCCATCAAATTTATTCAGTCAAATTCTAAATGGACCTTGGTTTGCTAAGTCTCGGTCGTTTGGTAGATGTCTTTCAAGACTTCAGTAGGAGTCTAGCTTACAAACTTTTTTTCTGGTCCAATCATGAAAGACCTTCTGTTTGGAACACTCTTTGCAGAAATTTCGCAATTCTGCGACCGAGCTTTGAATGGTTTTCTATAGTTTCTGTCTGGAAAAAATCAAACTGGAAGTGTTTCTGAGCATGGAGATTGCTTAATGGTACGGAAATGTTGAGATATGATCTTCAAATTGGTTCATCTAAGAGAAAGTTAAAAAGCTATTTTTATGAAACTGAAGAAGTTATGAAACACTTGAACTCGAAATTTTCTGAGAATGATTTTTCCTCTAACTTCTTTTTATTTAAAAACATGTTTGATTTATTCATACCTTTCTTATAGTAATAGAAAAATAAGCCTATATCCGAGTTCAGATTCAACTTTGTAGATCAGTTGTAATTTAATGCATTTTCATGGACTGGAACAAAGTAAAAAAAATTGTCATCAGTCGATTTTGTTTCGTAAAAATAAGTTTTTGAGGTGCCACCCGTCAAAAAAGAAGACTGACTAGAGGCTTCCTGTTGTTTATTTTTTACCTTACTCGCAGTTTTTTTTGTTAGGGAGAATATTGTGTCCATTCTGCTTAGAGATAGGTCGGCGCAAAGTTGTTTCCACCGAGTTTTCCCTTTAGTTCTCGATTTCTTTTTTATTCATTTTGAATTCAGTGAGACCCTTGGACTTTTTCAAACTTCAACATCTAACCTTTTTTCAAATTCTTGAGTCTTTATGCCTAAATTCCTTGTTGATCTGCCCGACGCCGATCGTGATCATTGTTTTCTTTTTTCAACTTTCAAGTAGGGGCCTTGAGCCACTTCTAGAATATGTAAACTTTTCGTTGTTATTTTTATTTTTTTAAACAAAAAAAGTGAGGACCGCAGGACATTCTTTCAAAGTGACGCAAATATTTTTTTCAGACTCTTTGATAGAGCAGATTTTCAAAAATTCTAACCCGTTCAGTTTCTGAATAATGGTCCACTAAGGAAAAAGTTATAGCCAAAAACTAGCGCGCGCGATGTTCAACTGGAGGCTAAATCTGCGATCTTCTCATTGTTGCAGTTCATATTTTCAGATGAAGCACATCGTTAAATATTCAAATAATTTTAGTTCATGAAAAAATATTGAGTTTGAGTCGAGTTTTGACGATTTTATAGGGCCACTAAACAGTTTTAGTACTGCGGCCAAAGCCTCACAATTCATAACCGATCCACGGCTGACTGAGCCGTCGGAAAAAGGATCTTGACACGACGTAAGACCAGACACAAGCTCGCCGTGATTCATATATACTCGCTCCCGCACGCTTCGTTTTTAAATCAGTTCGAGCCTTTCTGCACCGTTTTTATTTGGTTATCTGTTCTGAAAGGTTATCAGAACTGAGCTTGATGTTTTGAGATTTTTTTTTTCACAACTTTTCGATAAAATACCAAATAACTACCCAAAAACAAAGTCAGCGGGAATTTTTTGCTCATTTTCTATCTTCTAATCGGAAGATTCTTACCGTTTAACTTAGGAAAACAAAACTAAACTCAAGAGAATGCCTATTTTTAAACACAGAGAAAAATTTTAATGATCATAAACGGCTGTTGCAGCATTTGAAAACGAGATACAGTAGGTGTGACGCAAACTCTAGCACGCCCACTCGCACGAAGTCTTCCGAAAAAATTTAAAAAATGCCTACTTTTTGGGCTTTTCATCATCATTCGAATTTTTGCGCTGTCAGATTTGTCATTTTGATACTTTTTTTGGATTCTTAAAAACATATCAAGAATTAGATTTTGCTGTCCATGAAAGACATTCGAACGAAAAAAGTGATACTTGCTTATTTTTGTAAACTTCACTTCAGTGTGGTGAAGAGGCGGGGCTACGCACTCCCTATTTTGAAGTCGTTGAAGTTCAACGATTTTTATACAATGATGAGGATTCTATGAACTTTTTTCTTTGGATTCTTCTGGAATTTGCTATTATCTCCTGTCGAAGTGACAAACCTGATGCGACCAAAATTTGAATGCCTAAATACAAATAACCGAGACTCTCACTCTCTCCAAACCAGACAAATTTCCTGATTTTCCCGTCTCCATTTCCCATGACTCTTATGGTTTGCTACTGAAAACTCAGCAATTCACTACTTTTCTTGCGACCTGATTTTCTTTCGGATCCTTTTGCACTATCAGTAAATCCAATCACTCATTAATTGAAGGGTGGGGATTGAAACTTGTACTTAGAAAAAGCAACGTTCAAAAAGTCTCTAGCAAGTTTAGAGCCTCAGTTATCTTTTCCCATCTCGGTGAACTTATAACCGAGAAAAAAAGAGAAAAAGAGAGAGAAAAAAGATAACTGTGGCAATAATCTTGCAGAAAAAAATCATAGAGCTTGGGGGTCTTTGGAGAAGTTTTTTTCTACAGACTCAGAAGAAAGTTTTTCGTAACCAAAAACAGAGCACTCAAGCCCCTCTCCGCCCCCACATTCCCCCGTGCTAGATTGAGAGACATGCATTACAACCCCTTTTCCGTGCGTGATGGAACGATCCTCATCCAGCTATATGTTTCCTTGAGGGAAGCCTGGCTGGGTAGAGCAAGTTTCCGAAAAACTATATTATGAAGGGAGACATGGCTTTCCAAAATCTGCACAGTCCCAATTTCTTGAGTGCTCGAAACTTTCGAATCACGATTCGTTCTTCTTGTTTCTGAAGACATTGCTTCCTCACAGAAGGAAAAACTCCCTTCTTTTCAAAAGCGGGTTTGCTAACCCATACGTTTCTTTTCGCAGTATAAGTTTCGATTTTCAAACTTTTATTCATGGCTGATTGATTTACCTGATATTGGGAAAGAGTCCGGGAGAAAATCTGAATCCGAGAAGAATATTGGAAAGCTGAGTTTTCAGTAGGAAACCATAAGAGTCATGGGAAATAGAGACGGGAAAATCAGGAAATTTTTCCGGTTTGGGGAGAGTGAGAGTCTCGGTTATTTGTATTTAGGCATTCAAATTTTGGTCGCATCAGGTTTGTCACTTCGACAGGAGATAATAGCGAATTCCAGAAGAATCCAAAGAAAAAGTTCATAGAATCCTCATCATTGTATAAAAATCGTTGAACTTCAACGACTTCAAAATAGGGAGTGCGTAGCCCCGCCTCTTCACCACACTGAAGTGAAGTTTACAAAAATAAGCAAGTATCACTTTTTTCGTTCGAATGTCTTTCATGGACAGCAAAAATCTAATTCTTGATATGTTTTTAAGAATCCAAAAAAGTATCAAAATGACAAATCTGACAGCGCAAAATTTCGAATGATGATGAAAAGCCCAAAAAGTAGGCATTTTTTAAATTTTTTCGAAAGACTTCGTGCGAGTGGGCGTGCTAGAGTTTGCGTCACACCTACTGTATCTCGTTTTCAAATGCTGCAACAGCCGTTTATGGTCATTAACATTTTTTCTCTGTGTTTAAATAGGCATTCTCTTGAGTTTAGTTTTGTTTTCCTGTTAAACGGTAAGAATCTTCCAATTAGAAGATAGAAAATGAGCAAAAATTCCCGCTGACTTTGTTTTTGGGTAGTTATTTGGTATTTTATCGAAAAGTTGTGAAAAAAAAAATCTCAAAACATTAAGCTCAGTTCTGACAACCTTTCAGAACAGATAACCGATCCGAAAAAGGTCCAGAAAGGCTCGAACTGATTTAAAAAACGAAGCGTGCGGGAGCGAGTATATATGAATCACGGCGAGCTTGTGTCTGGTCTTACGTCGTGTCAAGATCCTTTTTCCGACGGCTCAGTCAGCCGTGGATCGGTTATGAATTGTGAGGCTTTGGCCGCAGTACTAAAACTGTTTAGTGGCCCTATAAAAATCGTCAAAACTCGACTCAAACTTAATATTTTTTTCATGAACTAAAATTATTTGAATATTTAACGATGTGCTTCATGTTATAGTACAAATTTCACACAGAATTTTGCAGATTCAGGCTTCAGTTGAACGCCGTGCGCGCTAGTTTTTTGGCCATACCTTTTCTCTTAGTGATCCTTCATTCAGGAACTGAACGGGTTATAATTATTGACAATCTCCTCTATCAGAAGGTCTGAAAAAAATATTTGAGTCACTTTGAAAAAATGGCCTGCGGTCCCTACTTTTTTTTGCTTGAAAAATGAATATTCCATTGAGAAGTTTGCACATTCTAGATCTGGCTTGTGGTCTCTAATTAAAAAAATTTCAAAAATAATGAAAATTACGATCGGCGTCGGGTAGATCATCAAGAATTTCTGGCATTTTTCATTGAGAGTTAGGAAAAGCTCATGCCGTGTTCAGATTAGTTTCCGCAAAGTGCAAAATGGCCTCTTGCCCTCAAAATTTTGTTTTTTTTTTTTCTATCTCTAACGGCTATTATGCGTTTCGTGGAATTAATTTGAGCACGGCATCAGTTGTTGAAATTTGGAATAGTCTATGGGTCTCACTGGAGTTCAGAATAGACAAGGAGGAATAAGGATTTGACTGAAAGCTTGGTGAGAAGGAACTCAGTGCTGGCCCTATCCTGAGCGGAACGAAAAGAATGTTTTCCTGGACTAGAAAAAGTGCGGTAAGTGTATGAATAAACGACGGGTGCCTCTTTTCGTGTTGTTTCAATCGGTCTTCTCACTGGACAAGTGGTCAGCGAGCCGTGTAAGTTTTTTTTTTCGAGTTTTATCGAATATGTGGAAATTTCAGGCCACTTCGATTTTCGGAAATTGCCTTCCTTCACCATTCATCCTCTTTTTCAAGGTTCAACTTGCAAGTGGACGTGTTCAGTCCGCTAAATGGTCTCTTTGTATGAAAGGCGAAATCTCAGCGAAATGGTGGAATATTGAAAAGTATGTTCCACATTATTTTTTCCTGGACTCTATCTCGCTATTTTGAACTGTTCAAATTTTCTAAAACTTTTTTTAAAAAAATTTCCGAACATTTTTTCTATTAAATTCTGCTCTTTTTTAAACCGAAATCGAGGAAATGTAGGAAACTGGTACTAATTCTATTTTTTTTTAATGATTGAGAAATAGTGTTTCAGGACTTCAATGAGTTGAAGTCGATGCGTGTGGAGAAAAAAGAGAGGCCCGATATTGAGTATGTTCTCAGGCTCAAAACTGAGCAGAAAGTGGACTTTGTTTTCGGCTATTGGTGCGTTTGAAAGAAAAAATCCATCAGCTCTATCTCGATATTCTTTTAGATCTTCTCGTTGGCTCAATTTTCCGTGTGTCTTCTCATTTTTCTGCTGTTTTTATTATCGTGGAAACTTCTATAATGCTTCTTTTTTTCTCCCTTTTTGAGATACATTTATTTATTTTTTTAATGTTTTTTTACTCGGACATAGTAGGGCGGACGGGCGGTGAGTCCGATGGAAAAGGATTTTTAAAAAGTTCTTTTTCATTAATGAAAAAGGTGAAAAATAGTGCAAAGGATATTGATGTGGATCATTTCATTATGAGATTACCGCATATATTCTTTCTGCGCCGTGTCCATCGAAAACCAATATTGTCCCAAAAACGCAAGAAAATCGTTTTAAAAATGAAAAATAAAAAACGTTTTGGAGCAACTTCATAATAGAAATGATTATGTTTTTGGAAAAATGCCTGCATCTCGGTGACAGAAACTGGACGTTTCGAGGCAATTTAAGAAATCACTTAACGAGTGCTGACGCTACTAAAGTGGTCACTCACTAGCAACGCCCCGACATGGCCGATTTGCGTCTTCCTTTTCGCTACAAAAACTGACGCCTCGAAGTAATTGGACCCATTTCGATATGGATCGGTCCTCGTGTGTTTTAGGGTTGCACGGAAGACAGCATTTCGAAAAAGGAAGGAGGGTTTAGAAACAGGAAGCTTTTTTGGAGGAGGGGCGCGGTTTGCAGAGATTGTTTCGAAAAGTATAATTAGCAAAACAGGCTGGAAATTTGAACCAAAACTATCAAAAAATTCAAGAAACTATTTTCAAGAGACGTGTGAAAATTTTCAAACAAAAAACAACCCGAGCAGTTTGAATTTCGTAGCCAATCGAAATCGTAACACAAATTTTAAAAGCGTTCAAGTAAATTTTGGTTGGCTTGTTGAATGTCGGTCAAAAACTGGGATAGTTTGGTATCTATCAATTGAAAACTTTCAAGCAAGAGTTAAAGGGAAACATGTTTTAAGAACACGAGTTAAAAAACGAATTTTCAGAAAAAAGATCATTTCTCTGCATAAAAACAACATACTTTTTCAGAAATTCAGAATGAAAATTTCTTTCTCTGCATGAAAGAGACGTACAGTTTGTTTAGTCCGTATTTCACAACTTAAAAGGGCGGGACTTCTCTGCGCCCTCCTTTTCTCTCGACGTCTCTCTCATGTTTACGTGCTTTTTCAATGTTTCTCTGACCTCGCCGGTGAGGGAACAGAGAGAGACACAGACGCGCGAAAACTCTCAAGTCTTCGCCACGGCGTTTCTGCCAGTTGAAGAAAAATGCAAGGAATTTGAAACTCGGCAAAGTCTGCGCACTTCTCGAAATTCGCCCGCGAAATTTGAAAAAAAGTGGCTTTTATTTTTTTGATTTTTTTGTCAATTTTTTTCATATTTTTTTTCACTTTTTTTATTTTCGTAGATTGCTGATAGTATTGCGGGACCACGATCGGGGTATACTCTGGGTTGTTAGACGTTTTTTTGAAAGTAGTTCTGTGAGGCTAACTTCAAAACTCGTGATGAAGAAGCGTTTTGAAAAATCTCCACCTTTTGTATGGAACATGTTTCACCCCATTTTATGTTTTCTTATCCTATTTTTTTGTCGATTGTTCAGATTCCTAGGTTGTGGACATCAATGAGATGAAGTTACATGAAAAAAGTCTGTGAAGTTGAGAAAGTATGTTCCGGAATTCATTTATATCCGGATATTCCGTCAACTTTTTATAATAAAAAGTACTTGCTGTAAAACATCTTTTATTTGTTTCTCCACAGCAATATAGTTTTATTTAATCTCTTTTAATTTCCTCGTCTTTTTTCTTCAATGTTCATTCGTTTCTCACACTTATATCATCGGTTAACCTTATTTTCCAAATTTTTTGTGCATGCACTAAACACGTCCTAATTGACGGAGAAAAGTGGGCGGGGCGTCGCAAAAGAAACACCGTGTCGCGGCGGACCGACCGTACAGCTGGTACAGGAGGTACAGCTGATTCACGGCTGGCTTGAGCCATCGAAAAAGAAAAAAGGGTCTCGCCACGATAAGAAAAGAGACAGTGCGTGGATGCTGGAGAGCGCAGACATCCCACGCTTTTTTGAGTCCCGAGCTAGCCGTGAATCGGCTATAACGCAAACCGAACGTATTTCTACTGACCAGTTTAATGGCGTCCCTAGAAATGCTCAGAAAAATCCGGAGCGCATTCGGTTTTCGTTACCGAGGTCCGATGCAGGCTTGTGTGAGGGCCGTCTTTTCAGTCTAATGGCATATGTGAGCCCGGTCCGGTTTAAGCGAAGCCTAAAGCGAAAAAAAAAGGCCCGCGAAGCTAAGGTTTTCTTCAAGTCGGACATCTCTTTCTTTTCTTTTTACGACAAAAATTAGGTTTCTGGTCTTTTTATAGTTCAAACAGAAACTACGAATTTGAGAATGAGCGTTTTTCGGTGAGAAACTTGAGTTTGGATACAATTTTTTTTCAAAATAAATTTGAGATTTTTTGAAGCTTGGCTTGTCCGTAGCCTGCGCGAGACTCTTTGCAAAAATTAGTCCAGCCAGACGCACCTGCCCGGACCTCGGTACCCCAAACCGTACGCGCCCGACTTTTCTAAAAATTTCTAATAATCCATTCAGCGGCTTCAGCCATCTCCTATTTTTACTAGAAATTGCAAGAAACGTCTTGGACGAGTCCGATTTGCGTTACCAAGGTCCAAGCAACTAATGCCCAAGGCGATGAAGATTGCGCCGGCTCGGGCCAAGCCAGGCTTCGACAAAAAAATTTTCTTCTTCAAAAAAACATTGCCATCTTAACTCAAAATTTTTACCAAAAATACATTTCTCATTTGTTCGAAATTGAAATCTATCGAAAATTATACGAAGACCGATAGGTTGAAAATCCAGACCGCGCACAAGCCTGGCTAGCCCACTGTTATTTCATTTTTCCTTTGCAATTCAACACAGAATAAAAAAAACCCTCAGCTGCTTTTAAGAGCTTTGGGCTGGTACCTGGTATTGCCAAGCCGCTTGACCCAAGACTGGAAAAGTCGGCTGATCCACTTCTAAAAGCAATACTGTTGAAATGAGATCTCCGAAGACCTCAGATAAAAAAAATAAATGACAGGGAGAAAGTTCAGGAGACATTCTCACTCGTACTTCGTCAAGAAGAAACTCTTTTTTATTTTGTATTTCGTTGAAAAAGTGAAACTACGATTCTAACTCCAACTCCTGACCACGGAAGGTCCTCTGGTCGCAGTGAGACTTCAGAATGAAACCAACTTTGCTAGATTTAGTTTTTCACGCTCATCCTTAATCTGATTCTAAAAAAATGCCTCGCAAGTCTCTGAGAAAAGTTATGAACTCTCAAAAGTCGAACGTTTCCGTGTCTCCGATCGAGTTCTTTTTGAAGACATTTAGATCTTGCCTTTTTGGTAGCATAAAACGAATCATCTTTTTGCAAGAAAGCTTTTGAGCTCAGATACGCTTTTTCAAAGCTCCGGGCATGACGAGAAAAATGCACGGGCGGTGCGGTACTGCGATTCGGCGGCGAAGCAATGGCAACGAAGAGCAGCGGGGAAGACAGCAGAAGGGTGCAAACGAGGTCACAAGTTCGGTCTCCACGCGGTGCAAACGTTTTTTGCATTTTTTTTTTCATATTTGGATACTTTCTTGTATGTGCTTTTTTTGGGTTTGGAGAGAGAAAACACGGAAGTACTTCGTTTAGAATCTTTGTAAATACATGGACTTCTTTTTGTCAAAAAATTTCATAGAGATTTTTTCTGTTATTTTCCATGTTTATGTGTTGCAGGGTTTTTTTTCTCTAATAGCAAATCCATCCTAGCTTGAAGGGCGAGTGAGACAGCAAAGTGGGCGGGACGCGTAGCGTGCACGTACGCGGTTCTTGGCACGAGTCCAATTCAAACGCGATTGACTATTCAAAAAACTCGATCACCGCTCTTTCTTTATATGTTCTACTAAAAAAATAAAAATAAAAAAATATGAAATCAGAAATAAAAATCAATAAACAATTTAAAAAGTAATGAAAAGAGCGATAAACGAGATCTCCAACTAGTCGCTGGCGGCTGAATTGAACTCGTGCCAAGAACCGCGAACGCAGACGCTACGCGTCTCGCCCACTTCTCTGCTATGAGAAAAAAAAACACTCCAACACATAAACATGGAAAATAACAAAAAATTATCTTCAACATTTTTTGGCAAATAGAAGTCCATGTACTCACAAGGATTCCAAACGAGGTACTTTCGTGTTTCCTCTCTCAGAACCCACAAAAGAGCACATAAAAAAAAGTATCCGAAAATGATAAAAACTGCAAAACAAGTTTGCACAGCAGGGGGGACGAACCTGTGACTTCGTTTGCCCTCATTCCGTTCTCTTTCCCGCTGCTCTACGCTGCCTTTGCTTCGCAATGCCGCCGAATCGCAATACCACACTGGCACACATTTACTTGCCGTGTGCGGAACTTTGAAAAATTGTACCTACGCTCTCAAACTTTTTCACAAAAAAAGATTAGTTTTGTGCTACCAGAAGGGCAAGATCTAAATACCTTCCTAAAATGAGCTCATTTGGAGACACTGAAATTCTTGACCTTTGAAGGTCCATAACACTAAGAATAACTGACGAGATAAACGCGAGCTCGGTGGCGGTACATTGACTAACTCGCAAAAATGCCGCTTTTTTCTAGGCGCGATCTCGCATTTATCTCGGCGCGACGATGGTAGGACGAAAAATTTGATCCGCAAAAAAATACGTCGCGTGAAAATTGCGACCACATAACCTATGAGCCACGAAAAATTTTAAGCCTTCAAAAATTTTTTTCGTAAAATTTTTAAAAATTGCTCAGATGATGACTTTTTGAATTCCTTTCTTTTCCTCAATCCCTTTATTCTTGATATTGATTAATTCCAGAGCTAGAGCCACTGTTTTCAGTAGGTTTCTAGAAATTTCAATCATTATCATCAATAAGAAGTCTGTCATTTTTTGTTATGAACATGGAAAACGTATTAAGTTGACAGATTTTGAACTTAAGCACAAATTAATTGGGAAAACAGAAGAAAAAGAGTTAAAACTCGAAATTAGGTTTCAAAACGTTATCAAATCCTGGGATCGCCGGGATAACTCAACGCAGAAATGAGAACCAGTACTAAAGCAGAAGTTTGAAGAAGACTAGAACAAAGAAAAAAACAGAAAAATACAGAAATTGAAAGCCTTATATGCAAGTAATTTCTAATTTAAATGGACAAAATTTTTAAAGGCTTAAATTTTTTTCGTGGCTCATAGGTTATGTGGTCGCAATTTTCACGCGACGTATTTTTGCGGATCAAACTTTTCGTTCTACCATCGGCGCGACCTCGCATTTTTCTCGGCGCCATCTCGCATTTATCTTGCATTTCGGAAATTTTCAAATTGCGAGAGAAATGCGAGCTCGCGCCTAGAAAAATGCGAGCTCGCGCCCAGACTAATGCGAAACCGGCGCGAGAAAAAAAGCGAGATGTTTGCGAGCTCGTCAATGTACCGCCAGTGTCTCGCGTTTATCTCGGCAGTTATTCTTAGTGAACTTTTTTTCACAGACGTATATGGCAGCTTTTGAGACCGGGTTTGGAATCAGCATGAAAAACTATATCTAGAAAACGTGGTCTCATTCAGAAGTCCCAGACCATTCCCTGGTAAGAATAGCTGCCGAGATGAACGCGTGGTCGGGTGCGGTACATTGACAAAGTCGCAAACATCTCGCTTTTTTTCTCGCGCCGGTCTCGCATTTTTCTGGGCGCGAGCCCGCATTTCTCTCGCAATTCGAAAATTTCCGAAATGCAAGATAAATGCGAGGTCGCGCCTAGAAAAAAGTGACATGTTTGCGAGTTCGTCAATGTACCGCCATCGACCTCGCGTTTATCTCGGCAGTTTTTCTTAGTGTTCAGTGTGAATAGTTCAAGCGTTCTCTTCAAAAAAATTTTCGAAACGAAAGCCTTCCAAACCTCATATAAATTTTTCCAATAGTCGTCGATTCACTAAGAATAACTGCCGAGATAAACGCGAGACACTGGCGGTACATTGACGAGCTCGCAAACATCTCGCATTTTTTCTCGCGCCGGTTTCGCATTTGTTTGGGCGCGAGCTCGCATTTGTTTGGGCGCGAGCTCGCATTTTTCTAGGCGCGAGCTCGCATTTCCCTCGCAATTTGAAAATTTCCGAAATGCAAGATAAATGCGAGATGGCGCCGAGAAAAATGCGAGGTCGCGCCGAGAGAAATGCGGGATCGCGCCTAGAAAAAGCGACATTTTTGCGAGTTAGTCAATGTACCGCCATCGACCTCGCGTTTATCTCGGCAGTTTTTCTTAGTGTTCAGTGTGAATAGTTCAAGCGTTCTCTTCAAAAAAATTTTCGAAACGAAAGCCTTCCAAACCTCATATAAATTTTTCCAATAGTCGTCGATTATTCGCTTTTCCTTTTCCTCAATCTTTGACTTCATTCGATCTTTCTGAAGGAAAAGTAACTTTAAAAAACATTTTTCAGGTATCAAACGGCACTATTTGAAGTTTTCTTCGAATGTCCATCGACTGATCAGAACATATCGTTGAAAGTTTCCTGCAAAATTTTCAAAATTGAAAAAAGATAGTCAATTGCATTATTGGAATCACAATTCTATGACTGATTAGCTATTTATGTAAAGTCTTAAGTGAGATAAGAAAGCTTTATACAGTAAGAAGAACTAACTAGGCGGTGCGCTAGAGCTCCGCTCGGCCTTGTCAGAGCTAAGATTCCTAGACGCCGAAGGCCGTGACGGCATTTTCCGCGGGGGTCCCATCATCGCTTTGTCAGCATCGCGCTGCCAACAGTTTATGCCTCGGCCACAGGAATGGGCTTCGGCGTGACTTTGCGTATCCAATTTGCAAGCAAAAAGGGATCGGCACTCCGGGAGTCCCGCGGGCCTAGTCTACTAGCGCTTAGAACTGAGAAACTTATTGTGGATACTAGAAATTCTATGAAAGCTCAAAACTTATCTTGACAGGAAATTCAGGAGCAAGACGGAGTCGTGAAGAAAGCAGAAATGAGATTTGAAAGCAAAGAAATGACACGTTGCCACGTGGTTTTTTTTGTAAGTGTTAACTTTTTCGATATCAGGAAAATGAAACCTTGCCACGGGGTTCACGTCGCAGAGAATGAATTTTTCTGAATAGAATATTGGGTCACATAAAGCAAAAGGGAGAGTTAGTTAAGACACTAAAAAAACTTTTTAAAAGTTTAAATTTTTCAATTTTTAGATTTCCTAGTTTCTATGGTTTTTGCATCTTTTTGTCCTCCTGTAGAATTCTCGTCTCACTTAGAGCAGAATTGGACTTTCTGGTGCAGTTTAAAGTTTTTATCATATGAATGATCTGAATTACATTACTTTTCTACTTATTTTTTGATGGTTTTTCAAATTTATTCAAAAATTCTGTCATACAAGGTTTTTTTAAAAGTTTCTGCTTCCTATTTATTAGGTTGTCAAGAAACGGATTTCGTTTATCAATAGTTGATTTCAAACAGTCATAACTCGTTTCAGAAAGCGTTTTTTGGCTGATCGGAAAAATTTTAGTGGCCACTATAGGGTTTTGACGTTCGAGTGGTCAAATTAGTGGCCACTCAAGGGGTTCAAAGCCTTCCTGAATATTTTTCAGCGTAATTGAATGTTTTTCAAATCATATTTTCAAACTGAAAAAAATTTCAACTATTCCAGGAACTACTATCTTAAAATGCCACGCCCACTTCCCCTCAAAAAACGCGCCATTTTTGTTACAAAAAACCTTTTTCCTCATTTTTAACGCAAAAGAACGGAAAAAAGTAAAATCTTGTACAACTATATGCAATAGACATTGCTTAACAAATCTAGACAGCTTATAAAGCTTCTATTTTCTTTTTGTGAGTTGTTGGGACGGATTTCCAAGGCCGAAATCACAAAAACGACGATTTCTCAAAAGCTATCCACAGATCACGTTTGCTTTTTGATATGTCACGGTGTTCCGCGCAATGAAAAATGCGAAATTTTGGGTCCCAGCGGCATATTATCCGTGGCGCATCATTGCGCCCTTCTCATCGTTTCTGATGCAAAAAAATTGAATTTCTTCACTTTTTTTCATTGGTTTTTTTACTTTTTCTATTTCTTGCATTTATGTGATCCGCCTCTCTATGGGTACATTTTGTGAGAGTATCGAGATGGCTACGCCCCAAAGAAACGAAAATCGAAGCTTACGAAATTTCCAGACGCCGGTATTTGTCAACCTGGCCTCATCTTGGTTGCGGACCAGGCAACGCCACGCGCACTTTCAAAAACCATTTATTTTTCTTATCAACTATTTTTAATTATCATAATTCAACCATATTAACGTCATTATGGCATATTAAAAACAGGCAATAAACAGATAAAAACCAATTACAAACATATTCAAAAACTTTTTTTTCAAAGAAATACCACCAAAAGAATTTCTGTACTGAATTGTTTGCATACTGCTGATTCATTCTGTAAAACTTATGTAATTATATGCAAAAAAGAGCCTTATTTTATGGATATTTAAGAGAAATGCGAGCTCGCGCCTAGAAAAATGCGAGACAGGCGCGAGAAAAAAAAGCGAGATGTTTGCGAGCTCGTCAATGTACCGCCAGCGTCTCGGGTTTATCTCGGCAGTTATTTTTAGTGAAGGAATTTTACTATAAAAACACATAAATCACTTGCATTAATGTTTTAAAATAAAATATTCAGCATAGTATTGTGAAATCACGGTGTTTCTTTTGCGACGCCCCGCCCACTTTTCTCCGTCAATTAGGACGTGTTTAGTGCATGCACAAAAAATTTGGAAAATAAGGTTAACCGATGATATAAGTGTGAGAAACGAATGAACATTGAAGAAAAAAGACGAGGAAATTAAAAGAGATTAAATAAAACTATATTGCTGTGGAGAAACAAATAAAAGATGTTTTACAGCAAGTACTTTTTATTATAAAAAGTTGACGGAATATCCGAATATAAATGAATTCGGAACATACTTTCTCAACTTCACAGACTTTTTTTCATGTAACGTCATCTCATTGATGTCCACAACCTAGGAATCTGAACAATCGACAAAAATAGAATAAGAAAAACATAAAATGGGGTGAAACATGTTCCATACAAACAGGTGGAGATTTTTCAAAACGCTTCTTCATCACGAGTTTTTGAAAGTTAGCCTCACAGAACTACTTTCAAAAAAACGTCTAACAACCCAGAGTATACCCCGATCGTGGTCCCGCAATACTATCAGCAATCTACGAAAATAAAAAGTGAAAAAAATATGAAAAAAATTGACAAAAAAATCAAAAAAATAAAGCCATTTTTTTCAAATTTCGCGGGCGAATTTCGAGAAGTGCGCAGACTTTGCCGAGTTTCAAATTCCTTGCATTTTTCTTCAACTGGCAGAAACGCCGTGAAATTCTAAGAAAGATCTTTGGAAAAACTTTTTTCTTCAATGAAAACAAGTTCTAAAATAAATTTCGTGAAAGTGCGCTCCACCGAAGTCAGAATTACGGTGTGGCCAGCACTAAGAATAACTGCCGAGATAAACGCGAGACACTGGCGGTACATTGACGAGCTCGCAAACATCTCGCTTTTTTTCTCGCGCCGGTCTCGCATTTTTCTGGGCGCCAGCTCGCACTTTTCTAGGCGCGAGCTCGCATTTCTCTCGCAATTTGAAAATTTCCGAAATGCAAGATAAATGCGAGATGGCGCCGAGAAAAATGCGAGGTCGCGCCGAGAGAAATGCTGGATCGCGCCTAGAAAAAAGCGACATTTTTGCGAGTTAGTCAATGTACCGCCACCGAGCTCGCGTTTATCTCGTCAGTTATTCTTAGTGAGGTTGACAAATACCGGCGTCTATAAAATGATTCCCACGAAATTTAGTTGCAGCAGAGCTCTGTTCTTACCGAAACCACCTTTTTTTCTTTCTTTGTCAAAATATAGAGTCTTACATGTAATTTCAATACTCAAAGTTTTTTTATGAAAAAAAGGAAAGTTTATTTGTAGCTTGCTGACGCAGGGCTAAGAGTTTTGATCAAAAATGTCCGGCTCAGAAGCTCAAGCCGGAAACGATGGGAAAATTCAAACGCTACAGGTAATTTATTTCTTCTTTTTTTAACTCGTGAATAAATAAATTTTTTTGTCATCAGTGTTCTTCATTTGCATCGTATTTTTCATGTTTTTGAAAGCTAACGAAGGAAATTAGATTGAAATAGATCAGCTTTTTTTGTTCATAGCTCTTAAAAATTTAACGACAATGGATTTAGTTGATTTTGGAATAATGGTTTTTTGAAAAATACGCGAATTTTTTCGATCGGGTATGATAAAAACTTTTAAGTTTATTCAATTGAACAACAAACTTTCAGATAAGAGATAAGAAACCTACGATTTGATTTTTTCCGTATTTTTACAGAGCCGGATTGCAAATCTCGTTTCTTCTACCAGTTCGGTTTTGGTCGATAATACGCCAAATAGCTCTGTACTCTCTCAAATTCGTTTCGAATGCTCTAGGTTGTCCGATGAGGCAGATTAGAAAGTTTTTTATTGATTTAGAATCACTAAAAAAAATGGATTTTCAAGGTTTGTCACGAAAACTCCAAATTTTTCTGTCGCCGTCGAGTTCAAGGCAAATATCAATATCAAGACTGGCAATGAGAACGAAAAAGATGTTGAGAAAGGTTATAATTTTTACTCTCGATAATCGGCATTAGGATTTTACCAAATTTTTTAATTCGTGCGTAAAAGTCACCAAAGCGATATATAATGTTGTACCCAATTTTCCTAAAGGCTCTCGAAATTCCGATTCCGCAGATTTTTTAAACTTTGAACTGACGCGTAAATTTTGAAATCGCCTAAATTTCCTACAACATGGAATAATAATGAAAAGTTTAGTTCGAAAGTTCGGTTTTTTTGAGATGTGATAAGAATTCAATTTGACTATTTAAATAAGCCGACATTAACAATATTTTTAAAATCTTGTTTCGATTTGGTTTTCTAAGCGGAAAAGTGATGGAGTAGTTTGGGAAACTAGAGATTTTCAAAATGTGCAATTCGCTAGTTTAAAATCGAGGGTTTTGAACTCACCGCGCTCGAAATTGCTCTGTTTGAAAATTTTGTACCAGAAAAGAATTAACTTGTGAAAAGTTTCTGAAAACTCCGAACAATTTAGAAAAATTGCAGCGAAAGAAAGAATCGCAAGGATCACTCAGCTTGAAGGGGAGATCGAACAGCTCAAAGAGCAGCTCAGCAGCCGTTTCTGATGTACGTTATCATTTTTTTTTTCCATTTCTGTTTGTACATAGCTTTTCCACTGTTTACGCACGAAACTAACTTGTACATTTTTACATTTTCTCAACCTTCAAGGAAAACAAGAACTCATATAAAGCTTTATTTGAACCAGAAAATCTTCTAGGCACAGTGGAAAGTGAAATAACGGGGGTATTTTTGATTTTTTGAGCACGTTGAATAATTTACAGTGTTAGGAATTCAGTTAAAGTTGAGCAAGTTTCTTTTCCGTAGAATCAGGCGCTTCGTTTTTTTCTCTTCGGGTATTGCTATTTCGCTTTCGCCCGCTGAAAATTGAATGTTTCAGTTGAATATTAAGAAATTTGAAAAGAAGGATCTTTTCTAAAAAAAAACTGAGAATAAAAGAGAAAAAAAAGGGACCCACGAATATTTTCCACGATTCTCGTCAGCCTGTCTAGAGAATTTCGCTTTGGGGCGTCGACTGCAAGATGATTTTATAGTTTCTTGAGTACCGATTCTTTGAGAGTTCTAGGAAATGGGTCGTGTCAGGAATTTAATTTTTCTTCTAAAGTTGATTGTGAAATCGTGATGGAGAGAATTTTCATTTGTGTTACTTTACAATTTGGGCCCGTACTTAGTGTCTCTAATCTTTTATTTCGGCTTTTATCCGGCTAAAAAGAGCTTTTTCGACAAGTAAAGCCTCGGAGTTCCAAAATGATCAATGGATTTCGATTCGAAACGCTCGACTGGTGAGTCAATTTAATGGGTTTATTCAAGTTTGAAAATAATTTTTTGTAGTTTTGAAATTGGTGTAAACTTTTATGGAAAAATCGATGAACTGAGCTTGAAAGAAAAATAGTATTTTTTTTTTCTAGAAGCGAGAAAATTCATCGTGATTTACTAAAAGGAATAATCACTAGATTTGAATTTTTTTTTTCGCGGTAATTCTTCACTTCACCTAAGAAATCCGTGATCGTACGTGAAATTTTTTTGGAATTTTCAATGGCCTTTCCAATCGCGTTTTCGGTCTAAAAAAATAATTATTCAGGTTGGCCGGTTGTAAATCAGCTTTGTAGTTGGTAGTTCATATCAAAAAAAATTATTTTTCGAAATAAATTTTTCAAAAAAATTTTTTTCTCCGTTTGCTTTCCATGACGTGTCGCCAATTTCCTTCACAAACAAGGATTTTCCTCCTCGAATTCTTTTTTTAAATAAAACGGAAATTTATGAGCACAAAAATTATTTTGAAGCTAATCTGATGAAATTCCGCTCTAAGATACTCTTCGAGGTTTCCAGTCGTTCTAAGTATTTCACGTACGATCATCAGCTTCTAACAAGGAAACTTCAAAAAGAACCAGCCTGAGAACTCAATCAACATTTGAGATCTTCTGTAGCCTAAGAATAAAATAAAATTCTCGATTTCGCTTTTGAGCTGCGTTATGGTGGCCATATGCCAAAAATGATTTTGATTGCAAGAATTACCAACTTTAAGGCGCCAAAACTCGGCTCAAAGGCGAAAGTCGAGAATTTTTATCTACGCTCTGCGTACAGGAAGTTACATCGAATACTCAAGCTGGGTTCATTTGGAATTCCCTCGTAAGATGAGGTCCTGACAAGACCCAAATCCGAAAAAGTTCCGTGGTTTCATCATCGACCAACTAACTTCCGGCGAAGACTATCCTCACCGGTGGTGTGCGGCGCCGGCGAACTCGGCTCGTCGCATTCGCTGTCCGACAAATCGTCGTCGTCGAAGACGCCGTCGTAACTTCCCGTGGGGAATTGCGACGTCGCCGCCTGCATATTTATCTCTATTTGAAATTACGCTAATTTTTTTAAGTCCAACTGACCATGTAGTCCAGCGGATTCGAACCAATTTGCATGCCGAGAGCTTGATTTTGAATCATAATCTTGGTCATTTTCCCCTCTTGTTGAAGCATTCCTTCCAGTTTGTTGATGTATTCGATGGCTGACCGCAGGATTTCAACCTGAAATGAATGAGATTTCATAAAATGAATTTTTTTCCAACCTTTGGTAGTCTCTGGTTTGGGTTGGGACACGTTCTTTGTTTTACCACTTCGAAGGCTTCGTTGACCTTTTCTCAGTCTTCGGCGCTCGCGCATCGTTGCCGCCTTACGTCGGTCCACTGAATTGGAAATCAGCAAAAAATATGGCTTGAACATGAATTGAGTTTTAAGTTCAAGCTTGAACCGTTTCTAGAATTTTGTCCGGTCAGATGAGACTTTCGTTTGCTTGCAGCAAAGAGTTTGGATCAAAGGGTCTTTGAAATAACTCACACTTGCTCCTTCTTGGTGGATTGGTAGTCGTGGCTGGTGCTTCTGGTGCTTGACTAGCCGGGTCTTCATTCCTGACAATATGGTCTGAAAATTGTCCCTGTTTCATGGATCTAACCTCCTCTTGCGACCTTCTTTCTCAGTTTTGATCTCTTTGGGCTCAGGTACGCCGTTTGTCGGGAATTCGTTGCCGCGCACGTTGAACGGAGCTAATTCGGGGTAAAAAGGCGTTGAAGTGGCCGCTTGTCCGTAGGATGGATAGTAGAATGTTGATGGAGCTCTGAGATCGAATATTGAAACATTTTTGAACTTTTTCAAAATTTTTTTCATACGTTTTTTTGATCAAGGCTCGCTGGTTTCAGAAGTTTTTCTTCTCTCAGATTTCTTCTACCCCTTGCGTCTATTTTAAACGCGTTTTAATGTTTTGAGGGAATGAGGGTGAGCAGCTGCTCGAGCCTCGCTCAACCCAACTCATCCGTCAACCGTGCTCCAACGAGCATCCACAAGGTGTACTGTAATTGCAATTACTCCTGGCGGTTTGAAGGGGGTCCGAGAAAAGGGCTTTTTTTGCATGAGGCTAGTTTTGAAAGCTTGATCTTGGACACTGTGAAACGGGGCCCAACATATGCCGTGGCGCAGTTGGCCGGTCCGGAATGTCAGCTGTAGGCACAGGCGTGCACCGATGGCGCCGCAACTGCTATATCAGGTGGTGTCCTTGGTGTCCCACCTTCATTTCAACTTGTTTCCCACACACGCACACACGCGCCATGCTCCTCGCCTACGGCTTCTGCTAGTCATTATCATTATTTATTTTTTTCTGATCTTTGCGGCACGCAGCATTTCTTAACATTAAAAACAGTCTTGCGTTGAAATGTCCTCAAGCCTTTCGTGAAATCTTGGTTCTGATCTTGCTTCTGTTATGGACAAATATTGGAAAAAAGAAGAAAAATCAACAATCAGTATTTTTCGAGGTCTCAAATAAGTCAAGACGAAAACTCTTCAAAACTTAAATTTTTGCGTTCTTTCTTGAGTTTTCTGTAATTAAACTACACCAGAAGCATGATAGACTTGAAAAGTTTCAGGAAAACGTCAAAAAAAGTGTTCGAAAATGTTTTGGTATGCTCTGTTTGGCAGACATCCTACTTCCGATCTTTTTTTCTTCTTTTTTTATTTTTAAATATTAACTAAACAAATCGATGGATTATTTTTGTAATTTTTCAAATTTTTTTATTTCCTGGTAAAAACGTTTTTTTATATCTCTTGTTAACTTGAAATGATTCACGTCGAAGAAACACAACGAATTTTTGCTGTTGAGTTAAATTATTTTTGAAAAAGGCGTTATCCATTTTTTTCTTTTCGAAAAATCGAATCATATTTTATTATTTCTGAAAATCAATTATATTATTATAATATCATTCCTGACCTGGAGATGATCGTTTATATAGGAATAAGAGGGTTTGCTTTCTCTTTTTCATTTTCATGACTCTACTTTAGCACGAAAATCAGCTCAACCTGTCAGATAATTTTTTCTGATTAGCAGCGAACAATTTATATCTTGTTGAGAATTCGAAAAAGCCATAAAAATTTGATAGAAATAATTCTCATTTTTTTGTTTTTAATTGGCTTTTTTTCGTCCTATTATGAAAAAAATCAATTTTTTTCAAAAAAATGCCGCCAATAAGCTTTTTCTTATTGAGCTTTAAAAAAATTCTCAGTGAGCGGTATTTGAACCGTTTTTTTTTTGTCCAAGGGCGAAGTGGTCAGTGAGAAGTTGTCGGCAAGTTGCCAGCCTCCACGTAGATTTATGTGTTCGCGGACGCGACAAATCGGGCCCACATGCTGCCTTGTAGTTTATTTCCAAATGACCATGTCAAATCCAGCCTCGCCGTAAACATAAATTCCGCGTATGCGCTTTGGGAATGCGGAGCCAACTTGAGGTCGCTTTTGAAAAATGAAAGGTGTAGGTTTTTTGGTTGGTTATGCCTAGAAGAGAGCTTTTAGAGCTTTCGAGTCTTCTCTAGGACTTAGGGTCAAACTAAGCATTTGAATACCTCACAAAACATTTTAAACAACATCTTACCTCGGATCTCCCTAACAAGTAAAAATCAGTACTACCTCCTGAGTTAAAAACCTAAGTTTATTTCTGTCATCAATATCTACCTGAGATTAAAAATATGAGTTCCTTTCCAAAATATTTCTAATTTTACCGTTCCTTGCAGATTTATTGAGTTCTGTACATTCTCACGTCCGTGAAGATGAGATAAATCGATTTTTTTTTTTCTATTTTCATGAATTTTTTTGTCTTTTTTCTATCAAGTATCTACCTCGTGTTTCTCGCGGTTTTCTCCACTTTCCTATCGGACATTGGCATGTTCAGAACAACCTGTAGACGTCGTAGCCACCGATGGCGTAGTCGAGAGGCGGCTGGGCAGAGGCGGCGAAAGGGGTCAACGTCGTGATGTCCGTCGATGAGGCCAGAATCCTCGGACTCTGCGAGTAGTACAAAGCGGCGTCGTAGGTCGCACAGTTCTGCTGAGGGTCCTGCTGGGTGTGCGGCTCTTGGTTCATCTCCACTTCAGTTCTAAAATCGGCCAACTATTCTTACCACACAAATAAAAAAAGAAGACTGGCCAATTTTGTAAATGAGAGGAATTCTTTATAATACAGAGATCATGTTCCAAAAAAAAGTTTATCTGATTTTTTTCTCTGAATGAAGCAAGAAGAGAAAATTCTAGAGAATCTGTGAAAAGTATTTGCAACGAAAAATCTCTGTCTTTAAAAAAATTCACTTTCTTGAAAAATAATATTCAAAAAAAGCTTTTTTTCATATAGGTAGAAAGTGTAGTAGGCTAACAGATTTTCCATTTATGGCTTTTAGTCATAAAAATAGTTCATTCGACAAATATCATTTTTTTCTATATGAGCTTAAAAAAATTTTTAATCTAAATTTATTGACCTGGATCGGTTTTTCCGAATTTCAAAACGTTTTTTTCCAAACTTGGAATCAATAACTCTGTTAGAAAAACTGAATTTTTTTACTACGATGAGCATTTTTGAAATTACAATAAATTTCATAATTTGATGAATTTTTTTCCACAATGGTCGATTTTTTTAAATAGATTTTTCCAACAGCAGATTTATTTTGAGTAAATGTAATCAAGAAATATTTTTCAGACATTAATAGAATAGAAAGTAAATTTTTCTGAAGTGAAGAACTTTCGAATTTGAATAAAATTTTCAATTGGATCATTTTTGCATCTCTCAAAGCGAGATTTAAAAAAAAGGAGATTTCACATAAATTGGCTCTGATCTTTCATGAAAAACTTTTTTGGACTTGTTCTGATGTTTTCGTCTGAACCGTAAATGAAAAGACTTGTTTCCAAGGAAAAAATAGTCGATATGTTAAGGAAATAGGAGAATGAGTTTATCGGAGGAGGAAGCTGATGGAAAAATGAGGGAATACAAGAAAATTGATGATTCACCAGAAAAACATAAGAGCAAGTAGAGAAGTCAATAAATCCGGGAGAGGGACTTTCAAAAATTTTGATGAAATGAATAATAAAATTTTAACGTAATCAATTATGTGATGCTTCTGACTTTAATTTGAAAAGACTTTGGAGGCGTTCTTCGAAAAAATCCATGTATGCGGGAAAAAATGAACATTGGAATGTTCCCTGCTACCCAAACCGATCCCCAAAAAGAGAAAATCGTTGGTCGGAATCGATTATTCAGTTTTTTTTTGATGATTCCGCCGGGAGTCAGTTGTAGGTAGCAGGCGCGAGGAGCAAGCAAGGAGCCGGAGTGGCAACTGTCGTCTTCTCCATTTCTTCCTTCCTCCCACCCTAAGTCGGCCCTGTTTCGTCTGCCCGTCTGTCCCCTCTTGCCACTCCCTTCGACTGGTCCTACGGTATCTGCTCCGGCTATCAATCGCTTCCAATCTCCTTTACAACCCGAAAATTACATCGAGCTTCTTCTTCTTCCGTCGTTTCGTCAGGCCGTCCATTGTCTCTTTCAACTCGGCTTCGCGATTTTCTTCGAGTTTCAGAAATTTTGATCAGAAGCCATGGACGTTTACGCAACGGGGAATCGAGGCTGTGAACAAATTTTCGTGATGTAAATCTTTTCATTTTACGTTTATTTAACATCTCCATCTTACAAGATTCTCATTTTCGTCAAAAAACTCCAAGTATTTGCTTTAAACTCGTTTACTCTTTCGAATTAAAGCTCCGTGAACGTCCAATTATACGGCTTTCAATTCAAAGATTTGTCTTGAAAAAGTCTATTAATAAGTTTTTGAAAAATAAAAATTTTTTCTCAGTTTCCGCCCTTTTTTTACGTTTGATTTCTTCGAAATAAAAACCTTCTTTAAATTTTACTCGTTTTTGAATTTTTTTCTCACAATTTTTTTGAACCGAAAAAAATAGACATTTTTCTCAACATTTGACAATCTCCAAAATTTATCAAACAACTGAATTTTTTTAACTCAAGTTTCAAAAAATTTCCGAAAAAAATATTGAAAAGCATTTTTTTGAACAACATCACCGATAATGTTTATTTTAAAAAGATGTTGGTTTTTCTTTCGAAAATAAAAAAATCGAAAGTAATAAAGGTCGTAAACTGAAATTGTACAATCAGAAAATGATCCATGAGCGGAATTTTATTCAAAAATCAACCAAAGGTAAGACCAGATATAAAAAGACCAGCTTAATTGACTTAATTGATAGATCGAGAAAGCACATTGAGTCACCAGATAAAAAATCTTTATATAGTTTCTGTCAACTTTTTTTGTTGTCAAATCTCGGATAATTCTCTGTCTGCAAATTTTTCTTCGTGTGAAATAAAGTATACATAAAAAGCTGTGGACTAGTCTTAAACTTGTTGGGTCGGCGGCACAGGCAAAGGTGAGACATCCGATGCGGCTGAAGCTGCCGCCGAGGTGCTTGGATTTGCGCGGCCCGAAAGGTGAGGCGTCGATGCAACTCCGCCAGACGTCCCTCTTTAAATCAACCCCTCCGCCGATGGACTCGCCACGGTTTTTGCGCCACACGACCGGCAGCTTTATGACATGAATATTACGGCCCCTCCGAGCGAGGACAAGATACAATGCGTTGTAATTGAGACCGAGTATTGTAGAATCAGAAAAAAAAAAGAAGAAGATGGAGTTGATCAAGAGCACAGAAGGACCAGACTGTTCGAGAAAAAAAAAACTTGCTATGAATAATATGTAAAAATGTCTCTGGACTGCCGTCTTGCTCATTTGCAATTTTTAACACCTTTTGACTATTTTACTGCAAAAAATCATCAAAAACGTTGCCTAACTTATCGAAAATCTGTCATTTCTGAAAAAATAGTTAAATTTGGCCGTTTTGCCCACTTATCACTTTTATCATTAAATTGTTTGATTTCTTGCTTTAAGTAGCTCAAAATGTGTCAATAAGTTGGTAAGTTTTGAGGTAAAAAGAGAAGGACCGCAAAAAAAAATCATCTTCTTCGCTCGAGTCAAACGGTCCAAAAAAGGGGGCTGGAAGTCTCGGCCGTTGATGATTATACAGTCACTGGTAGAGATTTTCTCAATTTAAAAAGTTTTATGTTTCTGAAAAGGATCCAAAAAGGGTGGATGGAGGCCGATGAAAGGACGGAAAAAAGGCTGTTGAAAAGAAACCGTTGCTACCCGTTTAGGAACAATTAATGGAAGCCTTTTGATCCATAACGGACGCTCAAAGAGCCCGTATAGCCTCCTTCCGACTTTGCCTATGTTTTGAACTTGCAGATTTTTTTCCCTGTTTTCAATATCGAAGTATTTATTTGAAAAATATTATTATCATAGTAAGTTTTGATTCTCATCGAACTTTCTTCGTGTCAAGATGCACTTGTAAGGTGCCGGCGAAACTGTTAAGCCAAGGACTCGCTGAAAAATCTATTTAGTTTTCAAAAAAGTTTGATTCCACCTCGATCTTGACGTCTTCTGAGACGCTGATCTCGAATTTCTGCAAAATGTTGGCGAAAATGAGGAAAAGTTCTGCGCGAGCCAACGATTCGCCGAGACATTGTCTTCTGCCAATGGAAAACGGCATAAAGTGGTCGATTCTGAAGATTATTTTTCTTAAAAAATCAAGCTTCGAAGTACGTACTTTTTTACATTATTGTGTTCGTCGAGGAACCTTTCTGGCTGGAATTGATCAGGGTTTTCAAAGAGATCGGGATCGTTCATGAGAATTGAGATCTGTGGGATAATGAGGCAGCCCTTTTTGAGCTGATAGCCGTCGATTTCGACGTCTTCTGCAACGGTTCGCAGAAGGTTGATTGGCAGGATGTTGGCCATCCTTTGGATTTCCTGAACTTAAGCCTGTTGGGCCGGAATTTCTAGTCGGACTGACATTAATGGTTGCTTGGGTGTAGGGAAGTTGGGTCCTGTGGGACAAAGTCATCCGCGAAGAGCCCAAGGAGTCGAGCTCACGCTGGACTCGTCGTTGAACTTCGCGATTGCGAGCAATCAGCAGGAAAGCCCATTTGAGTGTGGTGACGGTCGTTTCCATTCCGGCGAAGAATAAGTCGAGCAGGAGCATCTGCAGCTGTAGCTTGCTGAAACCATTAGTTATTTGAAAGTTCCCCATGGAAAGTTGAGAATAAATCGATTTATTCTAGGATTTTCAACCTACTCCGGTCTCGATTTATGGACGAAAAGCGTACTCGCTGAGAAACAAGAACTACTGCAGAAAGTTGTGTGAAAAGTCCTTTTTAGTCTTTTATGTATGTTATGAAGATCAAAATTCTTGAAAAGCCCTAGACAAGCTCGAACCAATCACCCCGTTGTTGGAAAATGCCCTACCAGCTGACCCAAAAACTCACTCGAAATGACCGACGTCTTCACCGGAATGCCTTCGTTTGTCCACTTCGGCCATGTAGGCGAACGTCAGATCTTCCTCGTCGCGGAAACCTTCCTCCCAACGTTTCTCGTGCTCCTAGTTTTTTCTGTTGATATTCGAAAAGGAACTGCAATTCACGTCGATTTGTTCTTGGAGAAAAGAACAGAGTTGGTCGCGAATTCCCATGAGCTCGTTCCATTTCGAGTTGAGGATCGGGATCTTGGTGGTGACTGGAGCTGCTATGTACAGACCCATGATCGATTTCATGACGATGTGTGATTGTCGGTCCAGCAAAATGTGAAGGTTCTTCATCTTTTCGTCTCCCTGAAAGGTTTCTCTAGGTCTTTATTTATTTATTAATTTTTTTTTTGTTTTCATATTAACTAGTATAGCATGTGTACCGCGGCTTGGAATTTGGCTAAACGACATTCCGCTGTGCCGCTGCGCGCCTTTGCGAACCTTTATCAAGGTACTCTACTTTCATGTGCTCCCACAGCAATAACAATCAATGACCTATCAGCATGACCTAGACTCGAAAGACGCTTCGCGAACGCACGCAGCGGAACAGCGGAATGTCGTTCTGTGAAATTTCAAGTCGTGGCACACAGACTATAAGAGTATCTTGAAGGCTTCTCTCAGACTTTCAGAGGAAATTCGTAGCGTTTCTTGAAACCCCCCCGCCCCCCCTAAGCCTAACAGAAAAGGATTTTTGAAATTCAAAAAACTACCTGCGCGAATCGAACGCCAAAAAGCATATTGTTAATAATATTGCCGACGCAAATTGCTATCGGACTGCAGATGTTCAATTCAGAACCTGGGTTGGCTTCCAAATGGTCCACGATTGCTTCCACCTGTAACTCCACTTTCTGTAATGAAAATTAGCCGGGGAAGCCTTACCTCAAGCATTATTTTGTCTTCCATCAGCGGTTTTCCAACTCCAAAGTCTCTCAAAGTGTGAAGGGCGAACCGTCGTTGTTCCCTCCATTTTTCGCCGTCGATTTGGACGACCCCGTTGGCGCCTTCTAAAGTTTCTTATTTGGAAACGGCTCTTTTTTGTTTATTTTTGTTGGATTCAGGCTTATGCGAGGACCGGCTCGACAGCCTATCAGCTCCCAGGCCGGCCCGGCCTTAGCGAGGACTCAAAAACGGCCGGTCCGGCCCATAAAGCACACATTTTCTCAACGTCAAATAGCAGACTTTTTTACGAAGAATATCACGTTTTCGCTCTTTTTTTTCCTTTGAGATGCAACATAAGTTATGATTCAACTAGTAAAACAGGCTTTTGTGAAGTTTTGAAAATGGGAAATTTTTTGATTAAATTCAAAAACTGTATTTGAAGTCTTGTCTTGACCAAGACCGCGCAGGACTCTTCACAAAAAGAAGCTCAAAGCCCGGGCTAGCCCGACTTGGCCCAGGCAGCCTGTCGCACAGCCTGGTAGGATCACAACACCCTTCTAAGGCTCTTGAAGAAAATTTTGGCGACAGGGCTCTTGCAAAATTGCAAGAAAATTGACGTGCTTCGATTGCTATTTTTAGGAACCTTTTTTGTAAACTCACGTGAATTTCTGCGTCGATTTGGGTATTTAAAGTCAATTTTTTCATAATCTTCTTCAGCTTTTCGGACTAGTTTCAAGAGGAACTAAAAAAAAACTTCTCTCCCCAACTTTAAAGAGGAAATTGCAATTATTCGACCCCCTGACGGAACAATTAGGCCGATTGAATGGAGTATTTCACACGGATTTCGCAAAAACCGACGCAGGGAAAAAAAAAATGAAGATGGACAAACTCATTATCGAATCCGTGACGAAGTTTCGCCAGCGGTTGGAAAACGTGTCGGCGTGTTGGATGAAGTACTTTTTAATCGTCGCAAGGTCCGCCACCTGGAAAAATTGGCACAAATTCGGGTCCAGGAAGAAGAAAACTTCAATTTACAGTCGTTAAATGAAAAAGTGATGCAATTTTAAGGGTAAGACATATTTTCTTACCATTATCAAGGGTATCGGCCCAATCCAAACGGTGAAAATTCCTCCGTACTTTTGTTTCCACTCGACGAATAGTTTGGTCGACACTTTTTGCTGAAAGTTTATCTTCTAGTCATCTTTTAAATGGTTTATAAAAACGAACCTACGACGAAAGAAGGCATATTTCCGGCCACAAGCCAGGGACAAGGCCCACTTGGCAACTTCCGTCGCTTCCAATATATTTCATAAATAACGTAGGAAAATAATAAGAGGGTGAATAATGTGGAAAATATCTGAAAAAAGTTGAGACTAATGAGTTTGAAGGGAAAACTCGCCAAAATAGGCTGAAGATGAAAAAATTTGAGTATCCGAACGTAGGCGAGCGACGAGAGCAATCCGATGAATCCGTTCCGTGCCAACGACATTTGAGTTAACTTCGAAACATCAAACAGTTTCTTCTGTTTCTATGTTCTGTAAGCTTGAATTTGTTCGAAAAAAAGGTCTTCAGCTAATAAAAAAATTGAAAAAGTGTTATAAAGGGAAGTTTAAAACGATTTCCAATGGAACGATAAGAAATCGAACTCGAGATAAATATTGACAAAGAAACTGTTTCAACTTAGAAATTTCAATTAGAAGCCTCTTCATACATTTTCAACAATAAACTAGTTAAGGTAGGACTTTTTGGGAAATAAAAGCTCTGAAAAGCACTTGGGTTGATCTAAAACAGTTTTAGAAGGATAAGACTAAGTTCAATAGGCGAATCTGGTTTTACAAAATACAGTTCCTAAAATTCATGCCACACTTATTTGAACTTCGAAACAATGAAGCTTGCTATTTTGAGGAAGATAAAACAATGAGAAATCTACTTTTCCTTGAAAAGTCCGTTTTAAAACAACTTGATTCCAGAACTACCTCTCTAATAATCCTGAGGCTTAAAAAAATTAATCAGAAAGACATTTTTTTTCGAAAAATGAACCAAAAGTTGAATAATTTTAGAGCCACCCTTCTTCATGTACTCTGACTTCGGATTGTCAAAAAATATCGAAATGATAGGAAAAAGAAAAGCTGACCCTGGACGGGAAGTGAAAAGACAAAGGTACAACGAGTTGAAATGTTCAGAATGGATAAATCGCGGTCGACGGCGTGTAGAATTGTGTCAGACGCCGACGTGACCGGTGGAATGAGAGAGAAAAGCGCGAAACGAAATGAAAAGTCGGGTGAGAACGGCCGGAGCGGCTTCCGATGGCTTATTATGAGCTGCTCTCTTTTTTATCACTATTGATTGATCGGAAAGAGAAAGATCATTTCAAATCTCTCCGTACTTAGCGATTTACAAAGTAATCTTGCCAGTAGAACCAAGGAATCTTGATTTTTTTGACTTTTGATACTCCTCTATCAATGAGGTTCCGATGAGGCAAATTTTTGTTAAAAATAATCAGATGTCACGAAAATCAATTATTTTAAGTCAATAATGATTAATTTTTTTCTAATGATTTTTCCAAGAGACAGGCTCCTAAGAAGTTGAAGTTGCCTTTTTCAAAATAAGAAACGGATCGCCAGCGCGCATATTTTTTTTGGCATATCATGCGGCTGTTTTTTTCCTCGGATTTTGATAGTAGTTTTTCTAGACATCAGAAAAAGGAACATCCGAGTAGACTTTGTTATGTCGAAAGCATAGATTTCGGAGTTATTTTGAAATAATTTCACTCAAAATTTGGAGGTTGAGGTTTTGAACGATCGGAAAGTTTCTTTTTTTTGGTTTTCCGTTTTGATTGAAATTTCGGATGGATAGAATTCAGCCACCGTAGTTGTGGGGCTGTCTACGGTCCACAGGGTCCCAAGTTCCACCCCCGCCTCGACACAAAGAGTTTTAGAAATTTTGGTAGTGGATAAACCAGGGCTTTGTAATCCTCAGCCGTCACCCACAAGGACGGATACCACATTATTGTGGTTATCAATGATATCATGGTAGGATCTCGGCTACTCGAGGTGGACAAAAGGCGTAAGAAGTAGAACAAGTCTGATTGAGGTAGAATCGGAAATACAGAACAGAAAAACGGGCTGGATGGTTGCCAAAAAGCACTGAAGTGCGCTACTAAAGAAGACACGGATTAGTGGAGGCGCTGAAAGAACGATACTAGTTCCTCCCTTCTGTTGCTTTTTCTTGTCGCCCAGAATCCGAAGAACGTGTTTCACATTGCAATTCTCCCATCTCTGTGGTCGCTGTTTTGGATAAGCAAGGGTCCGAAATCGAAAAGACACTATATTTTGGAAAGTTTACCTGTTGGAATGTTCGAGAAGACTTCTATTTTCACTTTGAGTTCTATTTTTAGAAATCCCTGTGATGAAAGGAGAGCAAGTCCGACCGTACTTAGGAGTCCAATAAAACAACGCGTGAAGATTGATCTAAGACTCGCCCGACCTGAAACGACTTGCGCTCGAGAAGTTGGAAAGTAACGGTGTAAGTTACTAGTTTTAAATGCGGTCTCAATCTCGACTTTTTTAATATCTTTGTCTTTGAACAGAGAGTTTCAATTTGAGCCCAGTGAATCAAACTTGAATTTATAAAATTTTACTGAGAACGGCTTGGCTTCCAAAAATTAGTGTTTTTGAAAATTAAATAACTTCTACGGTGACCCGAGCATTTTTGTTTTTTCAGTAGAGCCAAGTAACTTGAAAAAAAATTCTCTAAATGTGAACTATTTTGAAGAATTTGAGAAAAACAAAGTCATAAAGTACCCCGAAATGGAGACCAATGTAGATAAGAGGAATTTTTTGTCTTTGAAGTTTTAAAATAGATCCAATAGTATAGGAAAGACGGAAAAAGAAAAGAAACATAATTTTTTTCTCTGATCATAATTTTTCAAAGTAAATTTATGAAATTTTTTAAAGAGATTAAAAAAACGCTCCTAACTTACCAAGAAAAATTCCCGGGATTTTTTTCCTCGATTCTCAGAAAGAAATCATTAAAAAAACACCTACCTTTATTCGGATAGATTTTAAGCTTATTTTCCAATTATTTTTTTTTCTCCATTGACTAGACTTTCACGCTCGAATAACTTCGCTCATCTTGCGTTTTGCTGCCTCAAGGGACCTGGAAAGCCGAGAAAAAAGCACTTGAAAGCCTTTTTTGCACGTTAACCGCACATCAAGGAGCACGTTGCCAACTCGATAGGGGCTCTTTCCGCCTCAGGCAAAAGGAGCCGAAGCTTAAGTCTGCGCTCTCCGCGGCTCACTGCTCTCTCATCGCCGTCTGACCGACCTCCCTTCATTTTCTCTCTCTGGAGCTTTTCTCTGCACCTCCAACTCGGCCGTGCTCTCTGCCACTCGGCACCCAGCCAGTTCCAACCCCTCACATTTCCATTATACTTCTCACCATTCTGTTTTTTCTTCCTTTATTAGGCGTTTATTTCCGAATTTCCCTGCCAGACTTTATAAATCGAGCTTTTTGGGTCTGCTTTTACCTTTCTAATATTTATTGCTATTCGGAAGCATGGAATTTCAGCTTCTTTTCATTGTTTATAGTCTTCATTTTTCTTATATATTTTTTTCATCTGGGGAGTTCAACAACTTTCCCGGCGAAAATTAAACAAATGGTTGAGAATTAAACCGACCACATCTGGAAGCGTTCAAACTAGCCGAAGCCAATTACTCGGCTCACGTCAGTCGAAAGCTTTGTCCCTCTTTTTTTTTCTTGAAATTGTATTTCGTATCTCCAGCTTCTGCTCTTTTTTTTGTTATTGTAGTAAATCCAATGACTTCACGTATCAAACAAACGATTTCACGACAGTAACGAGTTTGATTTACGAAACCTTCAAAGTTTTTTTTTTTATCAGAATAAATTTATTTTTATATAAAAATTAGTTCCGCCGAGTTCTAAATATAAATTATCAAATTTTACGAAAACTTATCGTTCTAGATTATCATATTTGTATTTTTTTTTCCGTTTTCACTATTTAAATAAGCCTTCATGTCGCATTTTAATCTAAATAATCCTTTTCAAGTTTTTTTTTCAGCGTCACTCGTCAGTTTTTTTTTTCGCGGTTCGTCTGTCGACGAATGCAGCATATTGGCATCCGTGATAATGTAGCCGTGAATGTTCATCAACAGCCGCATTTGATCAATAATGCCGAGCAAAACCATTTCGTCAATGTGAAGTACAAGTGGAATACCAATCAAGTGAGTAAAGTTGATTCAGAAAAAAAATTTTTCTCGTTTCCATTTGAGTATTCAATTTCGACTAAGCGCGTTTTATAGCTCACGGCTGAACTTTCAATGAAACTTCTGATTTCAGGACAAGAAAGTTTTATTGCAATATACTTTTCACGGTTTATGAAGCTTCAAATTTTGCGAAAATACGCAAATTATGACATAAAAGCGCTATTAAAAGTTTTTGGATCGTCTTTAAATTGTATACCAAATCTATTTGGAAAGTTTTTCTTTGTGTTCAGGAATCAGGAGGTCCTAAAGTACATTTCCGAAAAGTTCTACCGGGGCACTAGGGTACATTTTCTAAATATTTTAAAATTTGAAATATATCAAGCGAAAAAGTGCTTTTTCCGATTCATAGTTGGTTATTTTTTTCAATTTTTTTCAATTAGCTGTCTGTTTTAACAAACTAGCCATTTTCAGGAGATTGCCGATGTTTTGTATGCCGCAGCGACTCATCCACAATGGGTTTCCACCCATCAAGTTCAATTGGCGGCCACTGGGTATTTCCGAGTTACTGTTTCAATTCAATAACTTCGAAAGTTGTTTCAGGACCCAAATACTACTGTCTCGATTCGACGGCTCTTGGTTCAAAAACGACGGGTTCCTTTGGAGGCGAAGGAAAGAAGGGAAATTGATCCGGGAGGATCACATGAAGTTGAAGGTTTTTATTTTTCCTTTTTTTCATGTTTCACGTTTTTTTCTTTTTTCACGTTTAATGCGTGATTTCGGACGATCACTTTTTTTACTTTTGCTCTAAAAAAACTGCAAAACAGACAGCAAAAGCAAAGGTCTCGAAGCGAGTTTGGTGCCAAATTGGTATACGGTCTTTTTAACTAATAAAAAACGTGAGAAGCTGGTTCTTCTAATCGATAATTTACAGGTTAATAAGCAAGAAGTTATCTCGGCGAATTATGCACATTCGGCGGTGGTTCCGACGTTCCATCGCAGGGTCTATTGGTTGACTCATGTCAGTTTTTTTCATTTGATTTAGTGATAGTCTTTTCGCTGATTTAAAAGGACCTCCTCTAAACAAATAATAAAAATAAGCTTCATCATTATTTCCTTCTGGAAAGTTCTCGTCAAAAATTGGTTCATTGCTATAATTTTCACGTTATTTTCTAGGTTTTTCGTAATTATTTAATCACGTACGACAACCGACATAATCAGAAAAACGAAGACAACCTGTGTTTGGACATTTTGGCGGATATTTTTCTTGGAAAAAAAGAGATTCCGAGAAACTTTTGACACCTTCTGAGGGACTGAAAAAGGAGCTTTAGGCTCTTTTGTTTAGGGCCTTTTTAAGGTTGTTTGAACTTTTCATGTGCATAAACACTGGTTGAACTTTTGATGAAACTTTGCTGAAGTATATTTTTGGAACTCCCGATTGCAGAACAAGAAAAAATTCTCACAATCTCGTTTCTGAGTTAGGACGCTTTAAAAGCTTGAAATAGCGTTTTTTTTTGTCATAATTTTCGTATTTTGCAAACTTTAAAGCTTCATAAACCGTAAAAAGTATATTGCAAAAAATGGTCTTGTCCTGGAAGAAGTTTCATCGAAAGTTCAGCCGGGAGCTATGAAACGCTCCCTAGTCGAAATGGAATACTCAAACTCAACTTTTCAGGAAAGTTGAGTTCCATACAAAGAGGTCATGAACAAAGTATTTTTATCGGAAGCGTATTTCAATTGTTTTGCAGAGTCCGAACTACGTGCTGGTGCACTACCTGAACACCAGCGGCGAGTGCAGCGTGAGAAAAACGGCGGAGGCGGTCGCCGAGTGCCTCAAGGCCAACTCCCTCCAGCTTTCCCATCAACAGCTTCTCGAACAGCTTGCCCCCATCTGTCCGTGTTTATTTTATTCCTCCCCTTTTTCTCCCCTCCTCATTGTTTTATATTGCTCGATTGAGTTTATGGTTTCAGACGCCAATCGCTTCAAATCCGACGAAATTCCCGTCCTCGTTGGAGCCGCCCTCGACGCTCTTCAGATGCTCAACGCCGAGAGCAGCCAGAGCAATGAGGTACTTTTCGAGTCATAAAAAGGCGGATAATTAGTTTAATTGGGTCTTTCTCCACAGTATAAACTTCAAAGAAAAAAATTCGAAAAATTTTTCGAAAATTCTTAAAATTTTTTTCATGATGGGCGGTGAAAGAACACAGGAATTCCTTTCTATTTAGAAAACTGGACTTTGCTATTTAGATTTAAACAATTCATATTTTTTTAATCATTTATATTGAAAAAAATCTAATTAATTCACCATTTTTTTAAAAAAAAATTTTTCACGAAATTGCCTCGACAGGGTCCGAGAAAGAGTGTTCGAAGAGAAGAGAATTTGGTTTCCTACAGTTTCTTGAGCTTTTTTTAAAAAGGAAGATTTTTTTCTGAGAACGAGACTGTGCTAGTTAGATTTTTAATATTTTTTTGATTATTTTTCGTTTTTAATGAAAGAAAATCAAACGTTAAAGGCAAGCTTGTGCGTCAGGCCAGGCGGCCCGGCCCGGGCTTCAAAAAAATTTAAAAATTTAATTTGATAAATTTTTCACCGAAATGTGACTTTTACTTCTGAAGTCATAGTTTTTTTGTTAAACTTTAAGTGAAAAAAATGAGCAAAAAAACATAATTTTTTTGTCGTAAAAAAACTTGGTATCCGACTAGAAAAAAAGTTGCGCGCTTCGGGCCGGGCGGGCCATTCTTTCTAGAGGCCCCTCTAAGGCCGGGCCGGGCTTACGAAATGGTCGGGGGGCCGGGAGGGTGACGGGCCGGCCCTCGCACAAGCCTGATTAAAGGGTAACGGTTAAATATGAACTTTTGCGATAGCTCTCAAGGTAATTTTGTTAAATTTTTCGAAAAAAAGATTAGTATTAAAATCAGCCTTTTCAAGCAACTCTGAAACCCGTTTTGGTCACATTAAAAAAGAATAATTGGGTTTTAAATTATAAGGACAGTAAAAGTGTCAAAAAGTTTGAGCTGCGGGGAAAAAACCTCCGAATAGAGCTCGAACTTGTAACCGCCAGAGGGGATTCTCTACAGAATCATGGAATAAATGAAGAGTTATTTGTCGGTTCACAAAACTATCGTTGATCAAGAACAGCATCACGTCTTTTTTGTGAAAGTAGTAGACGAGTTTTGAGCGTTCCGAAGGCCAGCTGCTTCCATGTAGGAAGAGTGCGGCGCCCAGCTTGTTCAGGGATGGCGGGGGTCGATAAAATCTCTGGCGAGAGCAAAAATGAAGGCCGACCACTCGCGAGGTAGAAACGATAAATATCCGAATTTCTGCTTGAATTATTTATTCACTTATGTTTCTTAATTTGTTCTTATTCTCGATTCCAGACGTCGCACCAGTTCCAACTGGAGCGCCGCAACTCGTGCAGCTCGGCGTTCCGTCGCGGCCTCTCTTCGATGGCCCTCCGCCGGCAGCCGTCGGCCAACAGCGAGATCGACGCCAACTACATCGGCTCGGTCATGAAGAGCTACTGCATGAGTGACCGCTTTGCGCCCTGTCTCAACGGCCCCTCGACCTCCTCCTTCGCCCAGAACTACCCCTCGGAGATGGAAAGCCGCTCTCCCTCGGGCGACACCGAGATGCGCAGCAGCAATCCCGATGAAGGGGTTTTATTTGGATCTGATTTATATTTTATTCTTAATCTGTGGCAGTGTAAGAAGAGGATTATATTTCTGAGTTTATCAATAAATTCCACTTTTTTACGAAAATATCTCTTGCACTGTCAAACTATGAAAAAATCACCTTTTCTTTCAAGTCTAAATCTCATTTTTCATTCTCTTTTTGGTATTTTTAGATCAAGTTAAAATAAGAGCTTACATCAAATAAGGGCTAGGAATTAGGGCTGAACTGGATTTCGTAAGGCAGATTTTTGTTACAGTAGGAAATTTTCTGAAGAAAAAGTTATCAGAAAACAGAAAATGAAAAAAGCTGTAAAACATGACTTTCATCATTTTTAAATTCATGAAAATCGTCAAGACCGTAAAAAAGTTCTATGAAAGCTTAGTACCTCAGAAATTGCTGTCAATTTCATGAAGGCTTTAGGATTATTTCGCCCTGACGAATAACTTTTCAAATAAAGTTTTAAATGCTAATTCTCAACCAAACCTTCCAGTCGATCTGCAATCAACAGTCGTCCATGGGCGGCGTCTCCTCTGCCTCGGCCCTGCAGGACTCGAAAGTCGTCGTCCTGAACAACTCGCGGAGTGTCGTCCAACAACAACCGCTAGCAGTTCAGCGCGCTTCTCCCAACGCTTTAACGCCCATCGTGGACTTTGCCCCAGCTACTTGCTCTGTTAAGGTTTCCAATTGAACAAGAAATCGTAGAAAATTGTTTTTTTAATATTAAAAAAAAGCTTCTCAAAAAGAAAAAGCAAAACTATAAGATAATTCGATTCGGGAAAACTTTTTGGATGTTTCGAAACTTTTTTTGTTGTTTTTAAGTTTGATTTTAAGTAGCAAGAGATTAAAAAAAGTTCAAATTTTTTTAACATTTTAACAGAAATTTTTTTGAACAAAATTTTTTTCTTGAAGGCTAACCTTCTCAAAGCTTTTTGGCTCATTTTTGTTTTCAAGCTAATTTTTTTAGAAGCTGAGTTTTTTCCTGATCATTTTTCGTATATTTTTTGACGGAACTGTATAAGGACAAGAACACGGATTATCCTATTTTTTCTGACCTTTCATAATTTTTTCCTAGGGAGGCGCCAAGATTTTGGTGATTGGTGCGTGGTACATGCGAGGTCACGAATATTCTTTGGCATTTGGAAGGACGAAAATCGTCTCGGCGAAACTGATCCAGGCCGGGGTTCTCAGTGCCGTTGTTCCACCTGGTCAGTTTCAGGAAATTTGAAGCCTTTTTTGATTCATATCATGTTATTTTTCCTATTTTTTGTTCAAAATTTTATTTCCAGCAAACCAGGCGAGCTCTGTTCAAGTGCAGGTGTTCTGCAACGGTCAGGCGAGTTTTTCTTTTATTAATTAGATTTTCAAGGAATATTTCATGGTTTTAGAAATTGGAAAACTAGGGTTTGTTTGAAAACTTCCTAATTTTTAGAATGAAATCGGTTTTTTTAAAAATGTTTTCGCAAGTTACAAGTGCCACGGAAGTTTACCTCATGACATCTATTTTTTTAGGCAAATATTACAAGTTTTTATATAAATTGTAGACTTGTTTGAATATCCATTGAGAAATTTGAAGGATATCTATTTTTCTATAAAATAAATCAAAATATAAAAGATGACCGAAAAAAATTGATTTTAGAAACTACAGAGAGTATTAGAAATAAAATAGGTGGTATGAAAAAAACACCGGCGAAAAATTCAAACGGCGACTTTTTTTCCGATTTTTTTCATATCGCTAGGGAACTTTCCGACGGCCACCTTTCCGACGAAACTTTTTTTCCGACTTTTTATTTCTCGATAAACTCTTCGTTTTACATCTTCCTATATAAAGTAGGTAGTTTGTTCATAATTAAAACACAAAGAAATAGGAAAAAAATGTTCATAGATGTTTTCTAAACCGAAAAGCATAAGGGAAAAAAGTCGGAAAAAGTTTCGTCGGAAAGGTGGCCGTCGGAAAGTTCCCTAGCGATATGAAAAAATCGGAAAAGTCGCCGTTTGAATTTTCGCTGGTGTTTTTTTCATACCACCATAAAATAAACTTTTTCACTTGTTTTTCCACGTTTTTTTCACGTTCGGAATTCAATTTCCCTACTTATGAATCTTTTTCAGGCAGTCTCAAAAGAAGTCGACTTTTCCTACACGGCCGATGAGAGCGATAACGCGTTGACGCAGAGTCTTTTGGACAGAATCCATCTTTTGGCGTGCTTTTTTGACCGTTCCGATTCCTTAACGGTTGGTTTTTGTTTAAAAATCGAAAGAAAAAGGCTTTTTCAGATCCCCTCGTCGTGCAACTACAACGAGGACTGGTTCGTGCAGATCGTGGGACAGCTGAGCTCGAATCTGAAAGAAATGAACCATCTTGGAAACAGCCAGAGATTCCCATCCCGGACCGTTCTTCACATCGCCGCCGAGCTCAACTTCCCTACCCTCACCGAAAGACTTCTCTGTCTTGGGTACCTTTTTCAAATCGAATCATAGGCCCTATGCAAGAAGCATTGGTAAATGACCTAATATCGAAAAATTCCTTTGAAAGTAAACCCTGTAGGAAAGGCTCTTCTAGAAGATTGTGTACATGGAGAATCTTAATTTGACTTCTGAAGAGCAATTTTGAGCAGTTACCATATTTTGAGTCTTATATGGTTTCAGAATGTTTTATTTCTTTTAAAAAGAGCCGCATTAACGAAAGGAAATATTTGACACACTCCGAGAAAATCGAAGACTTGCCAAAACAGGCACTGAAAATTCATGTTGCTTTTTTCAAGTTCATACTTTTATCGCAACAACGACATAGGCTTCTGAAACTTTTTGTAGAGATTTTGACAAGCTCCGCCCCCTTTGAAGATTGATGTAGTCGAAATACGAAAAAAAATTGAATTTTTCTCCGTGGTCTAATTCGAAAGAAACATCTTTTAAACGAAAACCAGGGATAAAATAAACATGTTTTGTACACTCACTGTATTTTTGATGTTATACGCAGGTTATTTAGTCCCAACAAGCTATCTTCAAACCATTTTTCAAGTTTAGATCTGAAAATCTTCGAATTTATGTGATTTCAAGAAAACTTTTCGCTTTTTTTGTTTATGCCGGGAAAGGAACTCTATTTTGAGACCATTTCAGTTCTACTTTTACGAAAGACCTTGTGTATATTTTAAATTTATCCCTATTTGAAAGGCGGTACTTTAACAAGGGTGGCTCGCTGCTTTCCAAACTGGAGATCGAACGCAATCGTTAAAATGTGAAAAAAAAGAGCTTTCATACTTTTTTCATTCAATCTGAGTTCCTTGAATAATTTCTTCATTAAAGCCGAAGAGTAGCCGGCTGCCGAGAACTCGATCCGCTGGCCAGAGACATCGACGGAGCGACGCCTCTTCATGTCGCGGTTCGATGTGGCGCCGGCGATGTCGCTCGGTAAATAATCGTTCATTTGTCACTATGAACTCCATTCTCACGTGAGCGAGTAAAATGAAGGTTACCAATAGATCTTTCTTCAAGTTTTCTTTTTTCTTGATCTTTAAAACAAAATCTGAAGCATCAAAGTTTCTGTTTAGATTTTCGTTACGAAGTATCAAAAAAGAAAGTCGTTTTTTAAGCCCTGTTGACTTGGTGATTTTCAGAACTTTGCTCCGATTTTGCCCTGCAGCGGTGGACGTCCTGGACGATCGTGGCAGGACTCCCTGCGAACTGGGCGGCGACGCGAAGAATCTTGAGCTGAGGAACGACCAGAAGGCCCAGCTACCCAAAAGTATCATTTCAAAGATT
This sequence comes from Caenorhabditis auriculariae, assembly GCA_904845305.1. Taxonomy (NCBI): domain Eukaryota; kingdom Metazoa; phylum Nematoda; class Chromadorea; order Rhabditida; family Rhabditidae; genus Caenorhabditis; species Caenorhabditis auriculariae. Next base: position 252,165 of record CAJGYM010000097.1, read on the forward strand.
TAATCGAACAAATCAGTCGGTTTTTCCAGACCTGGAAGACCTGGGAGCCCATGTCAATGCGACAGAACTTTGGGTGATGACCAACGGAGAAACGGTGACGCGAGAACATTTGCTGCTCAAGCAGAGGTCTTCGGTTGCCAATTCCCAGTCTCAAATTGTCAGGAACGCGGTAAATAGTCGATTTTTCCAAGCAGGAGAAGAAAAAAGAGACTGATAGTAGGTGTTTTTTGAGAAAGAGCAAAAAATCCATAACGTCTCACTAACTGTTCTAAATTGAGTTGTATTAAAGATCGAAAATAAATAGAAGTTTTAAAATTATGCCTAAACTTGACGCATTTTATAGAAGCTTTTACGATTTTTTTCTTCGGGTTTATTGATTTTGAGACGTTTAAACTTGGTTGGACAGCTTTAAATTTTTTTTTGATGATTCAACGCGCTTTGTAGCCCGTGAAGTTTCGATGAATCTTTCCTAAATTAATGCAAAGACAGAATTCTTCAATATCAAAAGCTGATTCTGATTTTCAGACGTCGAGCTGTTCGATGGCTTCTGACGGCATGACGGAGCAGGTGAACGACTCGCCAATGTCGAAGGTATTCAAAAATTGACTCCTTTTAATATTTGAAAAATTCAAGGGTCGAGAAGCTGACGAGGAAGATGGCGGTGAACAGCAACAGTTGCACGTCGAGATCTCGATGGACACCGATGTTCATGTCCCCGATTCGCCGAAAATGGCTCGGCTTTTCAAAGTGGTCACTAGGTGGGCACTAGAGTTCTCAAAAGTAAATGTTTGAACGAACGTTCAACCAAACATTTTTCCGAACGTTTGATGAATTCGACCAATTAGTTAAATTTCACATGAACTGTTTGTTAAAAAAACCTCATTTTGGTTAAATTTCATAACTGAGCATTTAAAAAAATGAACAATTATTTATTTTTTTCGAAAAAAATTTTGTTCAAAAAAATTAACATTTAAATTTCATTTTTGAAAAATTTTTGGTCAAAAAAAGTAAACATTTAAGATTCATTTTGAAAATTTTTGGTCAAAAAAAGTAAACATTTAAGATTCATTTTGAAAAATTTTGGTCAAAAAAAGTAAACATTTAAAATTCATTTTTGAAAAATTTTTGGTCAAAAAAAGTAAACATTTAAAGATTCATTTTGAAAATTTTGGTCAAAAAAAGTAAACATTTAAGATTCATTTTGAAAATTTTTGGTCAAAAAAAAGTAAACATTTAAAATTCATTTTAAAAAAATTTTTGGTCAAAATAGTGACCATTCAAATTTCACTTTGAAATTTTTTTAAAAAAAGGTAAACATTTATTCATTAATGTATTCATTACAATTACGGCACTTGGCAGTATCTGTGCCGGAGTCAATTCTGTCTCAGTCTACTCCAAATGAAATCATGAATCGATTACTTCGAAATTCAAACTAATTTCTGGTTAAAATTAATAAATCTCTTGGAAAACAGTGATTTGGATGGTCAAGGGCAATGCTAAAAAGCCGGTTAAGGACGGGAAAAAAATTATATGGAACCGGCCAAAAAAATGAGCAGACCGGAAGAAAGGTGCTATCTGGAGAATTAATTGAACGAGGAAAAAAAGGAAAAAGTATTGATTTGGATTTTGGTTCGGAAAAATCCAGGTTCGGAAAAACTATCGGCCAAAAAAATGAACTTTTAATTTTCACAGTTGAAAAAAAATTTTTTTGTACGAAAAAAAGTAAACATTTAAAAATTCTTGTTGAAAATTTTGGTCAAAAAAATGAACATTTAAATTTCACTTTTGAAAAATTTTTGGTCAAAAAAAAGTGACCATTTACTTTTTCACTTTGAAAAAAATTTGGTCATTAGGACGAACATTTATTTACTAGTCAGAATATGATTGTTTAGAAAATGACCATTTATTTTTTTCAGTCATTATTTGAAAAAGTCATAAAATGAAAAGAATGAAAGTGATCAATTTTTGGTTGATCTTTCAAAAACGACATTCGTTTGAAATGTCAAAAAGAAAAATTTTTTTCGTTTTTTTGAAAAAAATGTCATTTTTCAATTGGTCATTTTGAGAACTCTAGTGGGCACTAAGTAGACTATCTCAACAAGAGATGAGTTAATGAATTCTGGAAGAAGGTTCTTTGAAGGATTAGTTTCTGAGTTTCGCGTTATAACGTTTTATTGAATAAAAACAAAATAGGATCTGATTGACTTTACTTTTCACGGCCATTTGCAGCCCCGGAGTGATGGTGACAGACAATGTGAGGGCGAAGATGGCGATCCTGGCGCAGCAAATCATCGACGCGCTGCCGGACCGCATCAAGCAGCCGGACGGGTTCTCGCTGTGCGACGAGGAGTCGTCCCTCGGCACGGCCAGCGGCAGTTATTCCCTCTCCACCAACAACAATCCCATGCTCGCCCAGCACCATCTCATCCACCACGGCGGCGACCTCTACGACATGATGCTCGATTCGAATGCGATCCACTCGTCAGTTTCCTTGAGTTCTTGTTATGCCCGTTCCGCGCCAGCTTGTCACGAACTTTGTTCCCCTCCGACTTACAGAACTTTTCTATTAGATGTATGCGCTTTTAAGGCCAAATTAAAGGCGCATGCACACAATCTGGCCGCGCGCTTTCGATAGAAATCTTCCCTGAAGGGTTCCTCAGCTCGGAGGAAAATAAAAATCGTGAAAAGTTGGCGCGGAATGGGCTATAGAAAAACACGCTTCTCTCAGTGTAAACGCCTAGTTTTGCCTCACAGAGTTAGCATGTATTCTTTTCGAAAATTCGTGATGCTTGGTTTAAATTCGCCAGTTTTTCCGAATAGTTTTTCTTTCGAAGAAAAGTAACTTTTTTTGTGTAGTTTTGGTCCAAAGAGTTTGCTCTGTATTTTCTCAAAATGTCTTTTTCTCTGTAAACGATATGCAGATTCGACACGTGCGGTCGCGAAGCGGTTACAAATTAGAGTTGATTACGGGCATTTCGTTTAGCTTTTTCCTATAAAAAACAGAAAATTCAAAAGTCTACCGATTATTTTTTGTGCACTTCGCTTTGCTACCATTTAAAAGATTATATAGTCTGTCTTAAAAAAACGTGACAAATTGGCGTGAAATACTCTCGCTTTTTTCGTTAAGCATGAGCCACACATTTTGAATTGCTAGAGTTCTTTACTGAACTTTTCAAAAAAAAATTGAAGAAATTTGATCCGCAAGACGACTTCAAGGTCACAAAAGAAATTTTCATATTTTGCAACTTTGAAGAAATTTCATGAATTCATTCAGAATAAGAGCCGAAACATCAGCGGACAGTCGCCAAAGTTCCATGACCGGATCTAACATGTTCTCCTCACAGGTCTGTAAAGAAGGTCTCAACCCAATTATTGATCATTTAATTTCAGGAAGACCATTCATTCCCGTCTTCGTCAACGAAAACCGCCGTGTCGGACAGCGAGAGCGTCGACTTCGACAAAGACCTTGGCGAGTTCTTCGCCATCGACGTCGACTCATCCGTTGATCCTATTCAGCAACGCCTCGGCGACTTGAAGCTCTCAGGTATGGTTTGGAGAATAACTATGATTCCTGGGGTTTGAAGTTTATCGAATTTCTAGCGGTTTTACTCTTTTAGAAATTCTGGTGGCATTTAGAATGGTGTTATGAGATTGAGGAACTCTAAATATTTTGCTTTAAGAGTCATGGGATCTAGGACTCACTTAGCTTGCTCCTCTGGTCGTCTTTAGAACGGTTTATAGCGTTGAGGTTGTTTCATAAGGCTGTAAATCTGGAAATCCTCTGTTTCAAGGTTCATCCAACTTGTTTCTTTCCTATACCGACCCGCGGAAGTCGTTTACTGGTCTGGGACACTTCTAATTATGACCGCTCCGCAGTGTTGAGCCATTCCCAGTACGGTTCAAGTCTGAACTAAGAGGCTGTAGGGACTCCCTAGAACAATTCTTGTACTTAGCATTGAATAATTCAAATATTTACGATAGTAGTACGGTAGAGCAGTTTTTACCCCATAAGGAAATTACAAGTTAAACTCTGGAATTTTTTGATAAATATCGGAAATACTCTTTGATGTGAGTAGAATAAACTTTCTTGATAGATTAGTTTCTTGTTCTAAAATTTCTTCAGAAGGCCGTCTAGCATCTCCTCAAAAAAGTCTATCGTATCTGTTTTTTTCTGTTTGATGGTGCTCTTCTCAATTGAGAGGAGCAAAAATAGCCGCGCGGGGGATGTTTTGTGATCCCCCCGAGCCGGTACGAGTCGCTTTTGCGTCACCGGGGCTGTTTTACAAGAGTTTTGAAGATGCGAAGCAGTCCAAACAGTTCTCGAAATCTGCGCGTTCTGGCTGAACTTTGGGCGCAGCAGCGTTCCCTGCAGGCTATTTGCGTCATTCGCCCACTAATTGAGGGTCTTTTTTGTGTTTCGGTTCGATGTTTGATAGCACTGTGTGGACATTGATAATGGCTAGGCTCCGTGTTTTTTTTCTTTTTCATTTTTTTGGCGTTCATTCAGACCGGCTTTTTGCAAAAGAAAACTTTCAAAATATAGCACAAAATTTGGTCAAACACTGTTTCCCTTACTTATAACGCCATGATCGTAGGTGAAATAGGTTGCAGTTTACCGAATTTGCCTGAACCTAAGGGCGCAAGTCGTTTTTGATCGGACACGCCGTTAGCCTATACCGATGGCTTTCAAAATACGATTTGAAAAAGATGAAAAGACAACTTTTTCAAGTGGAATATGCTTTTCCTGGTTCTGAAAATAACGATATCGTAACCAACTTTTAAAATTTCTGTTTCACAAAAGTATGTATTTCCAGTTTAAAAAATTTCCGTTTATGTTTTATACAAGAAGAACTAATAATTTTGAACATTTTCAAGAAAATATTTTTTCAAGAGCCACACAGAGCCGAAATCACTTTTTCTAAATTTGATCGCTTTTTCTGAACATTTTGCAACTAGACTATACTTCGATTCGAAGTTTCTTGATCTACCAAAACCCTTGTATTTGTTCCGGTAGATCCACTCAAAAAGAGAAAAAGAAAGAATGTAGTGAAATGGGATCCAGGCGGCGATGTCATTCATCCTCCACCTACGACACATTTTTTTTTTGCGTTGAATGAGCCGAACTCTCACCTCGTTTGTAAGCGGTCTTTGATTTCTCTCTGTTATTCTCCCACATTTCATCTTATCTCTTTCTCACCGAACATCTGACAATTTTCGGAAATCGGACGTGGAAACTTGGTCGTTTGATAGTGCAGTACATCCTCTAGCTAGGCTTTTTTTTGCTTCTGTAAGAATTTAGGGATGATTAATTGATTATATTAATTGATTAAGTCTCTGAAGATTAAAAATGGGTTCCTTTATCAATATCACCTAGAAAAAAATCTTTTTAATTTTTAAGCTTTTTACCAGACTTTTTGAAAGAGAGTAAACTCAGAAAATCGTGAAGTTGGTCTTCATTCAAAAAGTTTAAAAGATTTTTTTATGGAATTCTCAGATTTTTCAACTTTTTTTCTTTTTTTGGAAAGAAAAATGGACAGAAATATGTCAATTTTTTTCAATCTCGAAATAACGTCTCATGTTTTGCAAACTCAATAATCCATTTAGAAGTTAAGATTCCTGAATTTGTAAAAAAAAACATAATCAAAAATCTCATGGGAAATTGAGTATCAGTGAGAAGAAGCTTAACACGGAAGCTTCCGTTTTCTGATCATCTCATCAAAATTGAAGAAGAATGAAGAAAGCTATGAACCTAATCTTCATATTCTGAAAAGAAAAATCTTTCATGCTCCAATAATAACGACCTTTCCCATTTCTCTCTTTCACTCTCTCTTTCTCACTCACTCAAGTTGAACGGTTCTCCGACTGCAAACACAAGGAATGGGGAAGGAGAAGCTGCAAAAGTTGAAGTTCGGAAAAGAAGAGCTGTGATGGGGTATATCGAGAGGCCGGCGAACTTGAGATGATGACGTCAAGCGAGCACCAAACGGATGGATTGTCACACTGTCTGGCCGGCCGCCTTCCTCTCTTTCTCTCTCAAACGCCTTGGCCTGCCTTTGGCCCAGGCAGGACGGACGTAGGTAACCCGAAGATTTGAACAAGTCCGAGCCTCGCGCGACTCACTCTATCCCTGGCCTTTGCCCTCGGCTTTTCCCTCCAACCTTTCTTTTGTTTCCACGCTCTTGCAGCTTTCCAGACTTTTCCTCTTCTTCAAGGTTAATGTTTAAGCTTGAAGTTTTAATATTCTAACATCGTTAATGAAAATAGACAAAAAATTTAATTTTACTTCGAAAACTGAGAGAATATGCAAGGAACCTTTCTTCAGAGCTGCAATTGTTACTGTAAAAACATGAAAATATCTTTCAAACTATTTTTTTAAATAGTTTCAAAAAGAGACCTATCGGAGAATATTCATTTCTTGTTCAGCTAGTCTTCTTGTTTTGAAAAAATTCTTCTTTCGTTTTTCGAAATTTTGCAGTTTTCAAATTGTTTTACTATGATGCGAATTAGGTTCTTGGGCAATTTGGGATGCATCTGCCTTAAGAAAAATTAATTTTTAAAAATGGTAGAAATAGTTGAAATCCTAGAAATAGTTGAAATCCTAGATATGATTACAGAAATCGCAGCGATAATCAGTTTTTTGAACCAAATTTCTTGTTCATTCACAAAAGGTTCGGTAAAAATGTTGCCTACAATTTTCATTAATTGAGAAAACATGCAGATCAACTTTTTCCCTTTTTCTCAACTCTTGCTCCGACTACTGTTTTCGCGTCGATTCTCTCATTAGTACCGACCGATATCATTCAGTATTTGCTCTGCCCCAAAACCTACCCGTATCGCCAGTGATAGGGAAGGAAAAGCCGCGGCGAATATCAGCTGTGAAGGCGTGATCCGCCATGGTTTTCTCGCCGTTGACGCCGCAAAAATCGCCGCTTGATGCCAAGGACGATTTGCTTTTCCGTGGACCTACCGGTGAGAAGTCGTGGTTGATCAAGGGGAATTATTCATGAATGAATTTTAATCATTGTGAATAGAAAATATGGTCGCTTTCAAAGTGATATTATAGTCTATGTAGACGGAATCGAGAGGCGAGATTTTCAAGAATACAGTAGTAAGTGAGAGATCGGAACTGATCCTATCAAACTGAACTTGAAGGGTTTTTGTCCACTGCATTAGTACTGGCTTGAAAAAAAAGTTTCTGTTCGATAAAAAGTCAGTTTTGAAGTGAAATAATGGTTGGCAAAAAAACAATTTGAAAATGAGATACCGTACAGCTACAGTAGTAGCGGGTTGTGGGCGCGATGCGGTTTTTGGGAGCAGATGCTCAAAACTTGATTCGAAAAGTAAATATACATCTCAATTTCTTCTATACAAGGAGATTTTTGCAGATAATGAACAACGGGAGGTTTACGAAGCGGCGATGGTGATCCAGCGGGCTTACCGAGAATATAGGTAACTTCGTATCATTCTTCTCAAACACTAAGTCTCTTATTTCAGAGCTCGCAACACTTCGCGACGTCAAGCCGATGCCGAAAGAAACGCCGCCGTCACCATTCAATGTTGCTATCGGAGATATAAGCAGGTTCATTTCTTTTCCCACGTTAAACTGTTTTCACTTGATCAAGATTAATGATTTATTCACCGGGGTGGAGTTCAATTGAGTAGAAAAAACTATACTCTCAAAAAAGGAGGCTCAAAGGTCAGTTGGAAGGAAAGTATTAACGGGGAGACAGTCTTAGGAATGTTAGAGTGGTCCCTATATGGTTTAGGGGTCAATAAATTCCTTATATGGGCGAAAAAGTGATCCCTGAAAGATTAAATATTTTGATATAATTTTTCCAGTTTTGTTACTTCAAGAAGCTTCACAACGCGGCGATCGTCGTTCAGAAGCATTTCCGGATGCGGAAGGTCTTTTGAACTCATCTTGAATCAGATTGAAACGAAAATATTCCAGAAGGACGACAAGGAAGAGGATCCCTGTGAGAAAGACAGTGTTCCAGAACATCCGACTTTGGACGGCCAAAGCATCCGGATTCAGGTAAAGAAAAGTTTTGGGGAACCTCCGAAGCAATTATTTTTCTGGTTCAAATATACGACTCACTGTGGGTTTAACAATCGAAAAAAACCACTACAATCTTTTAGAGTAGGTTTTCAAGTAAAGGGAGTTTTTCTATTAAAAACTGAGTTATAATTAAAAACAGTTTTCAAGACTTTCGAGGATGAACCTCAGAAAAATACCAGATCAAAGTTCTTGTCGAAGTAGAAAAGATTGGATAAAATTCATAAAGAGTTGAATATTTAAGTTTCATATATATTTGAATTTAGTCAGTTTATTTGTCGACAGGGGCGACCTACTATTATCAAACAAGGAAAAGCAAGATTATTGACTTCAGGTTCCACAGAACAACTCGACGCTTCTGCGGCAACACCGCGCCGCCACCACGATCCAATTGGCCTACCGCGGTCACCGGAAACGACAGGCGGCCGCCCGGAAAATCCAGAAAGTTCATGAAGCAGAGCCGCAATAAGTATGTCCTTTTTTCTCACCGGGCTTCGTTTCTATTAGGGGAAACTATGTAAAGCTCTTTGTCGCAATCATCCGAATTTTTAGACATATCAGTTCAATCAACACTACGAAATGTAACTGTAAAAATACAAAAATATATTAGTTAAATCAAAACCGGATAGTGACATCATTGAAAAAGGGTGATTTTCGTGAGTTTTCAAGGCTTGAAAAATCAACAATATTCAAATTTTAGTTGTTTTTTTCTCTCAATTTTAGTAAAGAAAATGTTTAGTCGACTTTGAAGTTTCTATTTTCAAATTAACAAAGTTAGTCTGCCTCTTCAAAATTATTTCACTGAAGCGGTTATATTAAAAGTCAAAAAACCATTGAATTTCCCTTAAGTGGCCACTTAAAAAACGTTGATTGCGACAAAGAGTTCCCACATCGAGACTCTTCATTTTACCTGTCAATGCAGTGATTATGGGCTGGGGCAACCTGTTTTTTTTCTTCTGTTCATTTAGATGAAATGAATAATTTTTCCTTCCAACAAACGAAATATTCAGTTTGAATGCCGATGACGCGCAGTTCAATGTAAGTGTGGAAAACAAAATCAATGTGGTACTGTGAAATGTATCGTGATCGTATTTTTTCGTTCTCTTTGAACTTTTGGTTACATTATCCTATATATATATATATTGTGTGGTGAGCATCAATTTTTCTCAGCTTATAGATTGATTTTTGAGGAATTGAAGAAAATTCGCGATTTTCCAGGTTGCGGAAAATGCATGTGCAAAACGGGGACGATTCGTGTGTGACGACAATCAACAGAAACGAGGTTCCAAATTTTCCTATTTTGATGGAAATTTAGTATTGAAGATTCTCGTAGAGCGTACAGTCTGATTTTATTTTTTGCTGCTGAAGTAACCCTGAACTCTGTGGATTTATCTTTTTTATTTTAATGATAATTGTCAGAAAAATTGACCATAAAAATCAAATTGGTTTTTTTATTATTGAATCCGTATTTCAGCTTCATTTTTTGTTCGGTCAGCTTGTAGGAGTAGGATTGCAGAAAAAGAGAATTCGAAAGTTTTCCTTCTTTAAATTCTGTCGTTTTCAATTCCAACTTCCTAAGCCCTTATGTGGCTCACCGATTATTCCCGAAAATGGTAATTGGCTCAAATTTGCTCTCCAGACGTAGGGATCATTAATCAAGCTGACGCTACTGAAGTGGTCACTAGAAATGCTCCGACTCGCCCATTTCGCGTTACCAGGATCGAGTCCATATAGCTGATTCACGGCCGGCATGAGCCATCAAAGAAAGGGTCCTGACACGATAATAAAAGATATAGTGACTGGTTTGTGGAGAGCGCAGACACGCCACGCCCTAGTTAACCGTGAATCAGCTACAAGAGTCTTTCATACGTAGTTATTACAATTTTCCAACATAATGTACGATGTTAGGCCATTAACCTTTTCTTGGGTAAACGTTGTAAATACGTATACCGTTTACTTGCATTCGATGCTTGGCTAACAAATCTTTCCAGAACGAATTGGGAATCCATCGACGTGGTTCTATTGCTCAGCCGATCTCGGAGCCAATGCAAACATCGCCGTTGATCAGTTCGCTGCAAATGAATGGGTTCGTCTGGTTTCAACCCGGACTAATTGAACCCAACCTTTTCCAGGACCAACTGAACGAATCGATGGTTTTCGTCGTAGCCAACTCCATGTAACCCCGACCACCTTGTAGATAGCCCATATCAGATTTCTATGCTTTGTTTCCAATTTTCTCTTTTTTCAATCTTCTTTTTCTTGTTCCATCCAAATACGTGTTGATCGTCACTATCCATCTGGTCAATTCAAATCTTAGCTCATTTGATTTCTAATTCCTATTTTTGTTCCGCTTCGAAGAGACCCTATATGATTGTAATGTGCAGGTTTACCCGAAGAATCCCAGTTCCTCAAGTGATATATAAATTGGCGTGGAGAAAGTCTAATAAATCGTTTTATGCGCGACGCGCAAACAGTGAAACTTTTCTGATATCCCAAACGGATATGTGGTTTTTCGATCAATCCGATCCTACTACTTGAAGTTTGAAAGAAAAAAACGAAATGAGAAAAGACGTTTTATTCACGTTTTGTTACTCGGGTTTAAAATTTGTTGGAGACTTTTGTGATTTTTGATGTTTATTTTATTCGACGGATATTTATGTTCGTATAATTTTTAGAATCAAACCCTTTTTTTGAGCTGAATTTTTTTTCTAGATCTGAAGTAAAAATTGCAAAATTTCCTGGGCTAATTTTTCATCTTTGAAAAAAATTATTGTATGATCAAAGCATTTACTCACTTTCAGAGAATCGTTTGAAAAAGCTATGTGATAAAAATTTTTTTGAACTCTGCTAACGACCTAAAAATAAAAAGCAGTTGAAAAAAAGTGTAAGCATGGAAAAATTTTCTTCTCGAAAACGTTTTCGGAAGTGTTAAAGTTTACAAAAATGGAGCTTCGCTTGAATCAAACCTGAAAAAAGTTTTTAGCTTCGAGATTTATTCGAAATTGGTCTTTTTTGGCTATTTTAAACACCTCATCAAACTGTTTCGAAGTGTCAATTTTTTCAGTCTGCCGTGCAGTTCGACTCCAATTTGCCCTTCCGTCGAATGCCTAAAAACGGCGTTAATCGAATTACTCGACGTGATGAGCGTTATCAAATCGAAGCGGGATTCTGGCGGAAAAACGGTGGGATTTGCTTTGTTCACCGGGAAGAAAGGGAGAATGGCGGGCCCGAAGAAGCCGCGGAGAGGAGGAACGGCCGTCGTGGATGATCCTGCTAGCCCAAAAACGGGGTCACGCCTTCTCCCTCTGGTTATCGAACACTTTCAATCGCTTCTCGCCTCATCCACTCCCTCAAATCTTCTTTTTTTTCTCTCTTCATGTTAATTTATTCAAATTTGATCCTGTAACCTGTTCATAAAAGAAATTTTTCCGGGGCTTAAAATCTCTTGCATAGCTTAACTTTACACTAAAAGTTGTTTTCCGCTTTGGAAAATCCATGAAAATTGCGAATTTTGCTTTGAATATTCTAGAAAAATCCCTTTTTTTCTTCCTTCATATTGATTCGGTTAGATTTCATTCTAAAGTCTATTCGAAAAAAAAATTTGCCGGGGTTTTTGATGAAGTCACTGAAAGCAGCTTTCCGCTTTCGAAAATTCATAAAGTTTGCGAATTTTATTTTGAATAGTTCCTGAAAATCTTTTGGACACACTCATCTATATTCAAATTTTTGTTCAAAAACGTAATTTTGTGTTCAAAGTGATGCCGCGAAATTCAAAATAGCCATCAGAGAATGAAAAAGATAACTAAATTTTGGAGAGTTACATATTTTACGGAAATTACTTTGCACACGGCTTTAATTGGCTTAGCTTGTTCCACTTGAATTCAATCGTCAGAAAAATAAAAGGCTCTGCTAAGTCTAGTTAGATTCTCAGGAAGCCTTCCTGAACGAACGTCTGAACTCTTCTCGACAGCTTTTTGTAGTTTTTAACCTAATTTTGAAAATGATTTTGCGTATTTTCAACATTTCTGTTAGAAACCGGTCATGACTTTTTTAAATGTATAAGTTTAGGTAAAATATGATACGAAGGCTGGGTGAGCGGAGCTATAGAGCCGAAAGTCCGTCGCAGTTTTCTACCGTAACCGACGTCTCTATACCTCATTCGGAGGTCTCCCTACCAACTGTCGATTACTCAAAGGTATTTATCACACTTGAAACAAAATCTATCACTTGACTTTCTTACCTGGTAAGACTCGCTCACAAATCATTCCAGTGTGAAGTTTTGAATTTGCTATAGCCTTTCCGAAACACTCTGGAAGGTACTATTAAAGGTTTGCTACCTACGCGAATTTCTATTAAATTCTTTAAGAAAAAGTCGTTTTTTTATTAATGCAAAAAAACGAGTATTCGAAATGAAAGTACCTCGCGTAGCCGTTTCGAGTCTTAAAATATTAGTGAGCGAAATTTGGAAATTTCTATCTCCAAAACTGAAAATTTTGCCAGTGAGCTATAGAAAGACTCCCCCAAAGTTTCAGCGACAAATCTGAAAATCCAAAAAGAATATTAGACTGGAAAAGGCTATCAGAATTTTATTTTTCAAAAACCTTCAAAAAAATTTGGAGAAAACTCGAAAATTTTCACACAAAAGACCTTTTTTCAGGACGATTGCTTATCGTGGTCGAGTACAATTGGAGAAGAAGCGGATGACGTAACGATCTCTTCTGAAGAACCGAAACCCCACGAACGGATCGTTTCGAGGGAGGAAATAGCCAAAACCGAAGAAGCCTTGTGCAAAAAGGTATCGTTTTCTGAGAGGAAGACTTCATTTCGAATTCAACACAGCTCTCTCTTATCGTTGACTTGGTCACCGATTTCACGAACGACGCGACGCGAGCCAATGAAAGCGCAGAAGATCTTCTCAACGAACTGAGGGTTCCTTTTATGTTTCCTTATTCTTAATGAAAATGTATGAACTTGATTGGAGAGCAATGATTTGATTTATTCAGATTGATTGAACTTTTTTGTGACTTCTGTGAGAATAGCAAAAAAAAGCTTCAGTTTCTGAGTTATTACTGTCTTTTTTTCTGAAAAAGAAAGGAGAATAAAAAAAATCTTCTGATAAGAATTTTTTGAAACAAACAGAACTCGTGAATTTCAATAAACTTTGGGATCATTTTCAGCTGCAATATTGAGAATAATTTTTATAACTTCTCTTTTGCGCTTTGGAGATCAAGTTTCATCAATTTCACAATCAGTGATTCTATCTTCGGCAAAGGCCATAAAGCAAATTCTAATAATTTATGCCACAAAATTATCGAAGAATTCTCGTTTTTTTCTCATTATGAAAAAAGTTCAGACAAAAGTGCGTGTCTACCTGCAATACCTGGACGTCGAGATGAAAGACGCCGAATTTCTGCTTCGGTTCAACGTCGACCGGTCGACGATCTGCGACGATAGAATCGACTGGCTTCTTCATTTCACCAAGTGCCATGTTTGTTCCGTCATCTGATAATTTTGGGAGCTTAAAAATGAATTTCAAGCAATGTTTGAGAAAGAAATACGATCTTTTGGGTTGAAGTTTTCTTCGAACGGGCTTTCTTACAATGAATTGTATTATTTTCATCAGTTCTTCCTATCTTGCCATCGACATTTTCAAATTTTTTACAATGAATCAGATTTGATCCGTCTCAATCAAAAAGTACTTTTCTCATCAAAACCAATGTATTTTCCAGAAAGAAATGCGAAGAGTGTTAGAAGAGCTTTCGGAAGACGTTTGCGGCGACCTAGAGGAATGCCTTGACCTTCGAAAAAGAGGTTTTACTCTTTCTCATATTGAGTTTTGAAAAAAACGTCCAAAAATCTCAATTTCCAGCATTGAAAAATTGAAACTTCAGGAATAGTCGGCAAAAAGCCAAAACCAGAGACTCTCAACATTCTTTCGAGTATGCAAGAAGGAATGCGCGTCGCCACCCAACTTCTTTGCGCAACTCAACGGCGACGTGGATAAAAAATAACTGCGTATTTATACGAAAGTATTGGACATGTGCAAAATGTAATAAAATTTCTCACTAACAAAAAGAAAGTTTTTTACAAAATCGAAGACAAATGTTTTGGCCACGAGCGAAGCATTTGAAAACTCACGGGGAATGTTTGGCAAGAATTTGAAATTTTAGATATTTCGAAAATTGGAAAAACAGAACGATGAAACGAGGTGGTTAGACTCGCCAGTTCAACTAATTTTGCAGCGGGTTTTGTTTTGAAAACTTATTTAAACGGTACGAAACGTTTCGATTTCTATTTTAATCGGTTCATGATAGAATTAAAATGAATACAAAAAATTTTAACGATTTAAAATTTCCTCAAACTCTTGGTTAACGAAATAAAATATTCATAACAAAGAGTGAAACAAATTTTCCATAACTTTATAGCCAAAAAAAAAACTGTAAATCTTATCTTACTTTCAAATAAAAAGAATTCTGACATATCGAAAACAGACCCATCGATAACCAAAAAACAGTTATTTCTTCAAGATAAGCCTTGGATTAAGATTATGCTTAAAAAAATACAGTTTTCTTAGAATGCTTCCTTTTTTTATTTAGCTTGATAATCTTTTCATTTTTTTATTCAAAAAAATTAAAAAAATTCCGTCAGTATGTGAATTTGCGTCGGGAGTACGCGCACAAAAAAACATCATATTTGACGACCTTTTTATTTGGATTCGCCCAGAATTATTGTGTAGTTTTTTTAATTCATTTTTATTCTTTGATGAACGTATCAATTGATCTTCGCTCAATCCTGTCTATGCAAAAATGACGACCCTAAATATGATAGCATCACTATCTTTGTTCCGCACAATTTTTATTCATCTCCCTTTAACATAGCCGGAAACGTTGGAAAAAAATTTCGCAACGACCGAGCTGCCACTGCTGCGTGTAATGCGACGTTGCGCTAACTCGGGTCGGCCCTCACCCCCGCGTCAACTGCTTTTTTCTTCTTTGCCACTATTTTTTTCTTCTTTCAACTTATTTTTTCGCACTTCCAGTCTTAATAAACTGACATTCCTTATTTTTCAAATCTTTAAATTACAAAATTTACTCCATATAATCTAATACTGTTTGTTCTCTATAAATTTGTTCAATTTCACAACTTTTTTGCTTTCTTTCATGACAATCCCAATTTTAGCACCCAATAAAACATAAAAAGGTTTCTTTTTAATCTTTAATAGTTTCAGGTAATCCGATAAATCGACTGTTGTTTTGATAGTATTTTTCTGAACATTGATCGCTTAGATAAAAAATTTCGTTTTTTTTATGCCTAATAATGGTTATGGTAGTGTTCATCTTTTATACTTTTCCTTTCCATGCCGAAAGCTTGATGTTTTGAGCGGGCTATTATAATGATTGAAGGAAATTTTACAGATGATAAGACGGATATTCTACTCGTTATTTCTATTATTCATACTATTTTATACAGGAGGTTCGTTTCTATTTTTTTAATGAAATACAGAGAAAGAAATTTAGAATGTACAAAAGTGAAGCTAACGGATATTTCTGCGATCACATTGCACCACGGAAGAATGACGGAAGGTAAGACAACTTTTAAGGGTTTGAATTTATTGGTAAACTTTGAAGAAATAAAATATATTTTTCTTTGTTCCGAACCCTTTTCGAATTTGGTCTATGCTCTTTAGAAATTCTAGCAAGCTATTGCGTAAGTTTTCGAAAAAAAAGTGGATTTGAAAAAGGTTTTTGTTTTTTTTCAAATTCTATGAGTTCTAGCATGATCTATTGTGACGAAAGTTGATTTATTTCACCTTCAGGGCGACGATCAGCCCCGGTGCCACAACTGAAATGCGTCGGAGGAACGGCAAAAGGGGCTTTCTTGCCGAAAGTCGTCCAGTGCGTCAACCAGGGTTACGACGGCCTCGACGTCCAATGGCGGTGCGACGCCGATCTTCCGCACGACATGGAGTTTGGCAGGGTTGGTTTCTGCCTTCTTGGCCTACTTGAAAATGAAGTTTTGACAGCCTTTGAGATTTTTAAGATTTATTAATTCAGCTTCATTTTATCGCTTAAAGAATATATTCTGTAGGAGAAACGCTGAAAATTTGTGATTGAAAAGATTCAAACTGATTATTTTTTAGCCCTTTCCAAACAAAAAAACTAAATTTCTTTCGAAACTCGGTTTTCTAAGGCATTTAAAGAACTCATTTGAATAATTTAACACCATAAAACCTTGATAAATTGTCAAATTTTCCTTCTATTTACAGTTTGAATTAATTATTATTGCCGTGTTCAAAATGATTGCCGCGAAATGCAAAATGGTCTCTGACTCTCCAAAATTCAGTTATCTTTTTCTTTCTCGGACGGCTTTTTTTGAATTTCACGGAATCATTTTGAGCAAGGCATATATCTTGAACATGGGAAGAAATTGTCAGAATAAAACTCAAAAAAACCTCGATTTTTTTCAGATTTCCGTTTCCTGTGAGGGATACAACTACCCGGAAGATCCCTACGTTCTCAAAGGGTCATGCGGGGTTTGTTCATAATCATTTCCGCAAAAAATTGCAATTTCAGTTGGAATATGAGCTCGACTACAATTCGCAATCGGGGAAAAAGTATGCGGTTTCAGATAAAACGTTTGTTTTTTGGACTTAAAAAAAAGAGTTATGAATATTTTTACAGATTGGAATCGTGGGACAAAACGGCCGTGGTGATTGTTGTTCTGTTCATCGCCTACATTGCCTACGCCATGTTTTCTAATCGAGGGAACACCGGAGCCGAAGATCCGAGAAGAGGTTTTCATGTCGTGGAAATATTGATGAATCCTACTTTTTAAGGAATCAACTGGCAAAAAAACATTCACTAATCACTTTAGGGTTTTGACGTGTTGGTGGCCACTTGAGTGGTTAAAAATTACTGAACAAGTGATGTTTTTTTTCAAACTAAGGGGTAGTAAAAAAATTTTTAATTTGAATTTATTCGGTAAAAAAATCATCGTAAAGTTCATCGGAATCAAATTTTGAAAACATATTACGGTAGTTTTGAATTTCTTCGGCAAATAGAAATTTGTGTAATTTTTTTGAGTCGTGCTTTATCTTGTTACTTCGAGAGATAAGTAAAAAAAAATCCTCGGCTCAATATTGACCGGCCGCCAGCACTGTCATAAGCAAACTTCTCGAGTTCAAAATTTGTAATTTTTCTCAGTTTTCGATACATCTATCATAAGTACAAAACACACTTCCAAAGTTGATTTTCAGGCGGCTACGGCGGTGGCGGCGGCTTTGACGGCGGTCCCGGGTATCCCGGAGGCGGCGGCGCTCCTCCGCCGAGCTATGACGACTCGATGAACCACGGCAAACCGCCGCCGTACGGCTTCAAGCAGGAGAACTTCTCCCAGCAGCATCAGCAGCCCGGACCTTCTGGCGCTTCTGCCGGCCCTTCGACGTCTTCTGGCGCTGGATTCTGGTCCGGTGCCGCTCTCGGGGCTCTTGGCGGTTATGTTGCGTCGCGATTTGCTGGAGGGTTGGTTATTCTGTAATATGCTTGTGAAAATTTCGATCTTAGGGCTCTAGAAACTGGAATTTGTTTAAAAATTTGGAAATTTCCTTTCATCGGGGTAAAAAAATGAGAAAAAGTTATCTAGAGGGATGAGATTCTTAACAGTTGAAGGAGACGCTTTTAAATTTCTCAGGAAAGCCTTCAAAATAATTTTTTTTTTTTCAGTGAATCGACAACGACGAGAAACCGACGATTTATGCAAGACACTGGATTCATGCCAACCGCCTCTCCAAGATATACCTCGACCTCGGATTCTTCTGAACTTCGATCTTCTTCTGGTTTGTTCTATAATTTTTTTGAAAATTTTTTCACTCAAAAAGTACGCTTTAAAAAAATTTTAATAATGAAAAAAATGCTTCATTCTCCTTTGAAAGCTCCAGTTTGGATTTCGGAAAACGAAATGTTTTTCAAAATTTGATTCCGATGAACTTTACGATAATTTTTTTACCGAATAAATTCAAATTAAAAATTTTTTTATTGCTCCATTTTTTTCATAATTTTTCTTCCCATGTTTCTGAAAGGCCTAAAATTATTCTAACTTGATGACCATTTCCAGGATTCGGAGGGACGTCGAGACGTTAATCAAAAGTAGCATATTTGAAAAAGAAACAGAAATGAAACGGGCCAAAATTTTTTTACATTATGAGAAAATATTTTATTGCTCATTATTATGTACATTGCACAATAAATAAATAAATATAATAAATAAGGCAGTTTTTGCTTTTTTGACACATTTGCGGCGATATTTTTTTCTTTTTTTCTACTTCTGCTTCATGTAGCTCGTGCATTGGATCATGCATGAAGTGTCCTGAAAATCGAAAAATGTATTGAATTTTGGGATTATTGAAAAATCTTGCCTTAGAAATATCAGTGAGGAGGTATTTGTGTGATAGCTTTTCGCAGCTGTCGATTTTGTTTGAATGGCAGACTACCTGAAAAAAGTACTCATTTAACACACGTTCTCCGAGATTTTCGAATAACCATTGGTACAAAAATTTCATCTTTGTTCCTGAGAGCTCTCCTTTCTATCATAGATAGTGAACAACCTCTTGAATATTTAGAACCAGGTTTTATTGGGCTCCGCCCACTTTCAGGCTTACTGTAAGAAAAACACCGTAGAAACCAAACTTTTTTCCTAGTGGAGCAAATTGGTCCAAACCAGTTTTAAAACAAAATATGTTCCCATATGAACATTTATAGTTATAGAACTGACCCGGAAAAAAATTTTTCTTTCAAAAAGAAAAAAATTAAAGTTTTTTTGAAAAAAATGACGAATTTCGCAGTCTTTGAGCCATAACTAGTACTAGAACCCCCGAATGCCTGGATTTTTTTATTTTTAATCGACGCATTAGGGTCTTGTGAGTAGAGGAAAAAAATGTCTAGAAACTCTGAATCCGGGTGATCCAGTTGACCTCCATCTCGGAGAACGCGGCCAACTTGAAAATCGCAGAACCTTTGAAAATTTCTATTTTTTGTGAAAGCCGGATTCTGTCTTGTTTCTTATTTTTGTTCAACATACGACATCTTGCTGCAAAATTACAGCTCAAAAGTAGCGAGCTGGAACCCTTTGAAAAAAAATTTCTGACGTTTTTCCAATTTTTCGTTTTTTCGGCATTTTCAAACTTTTTGCTCTAACTAGTACTAGAACCCCCGAATGCCTGGATTTTTTTATTTTTTTCAATCGACGCATTAGGGTCTTATGAGTAGAGAAAAAATGTCTAGAAACTCTGAATCCGGGTGATCCAGTTGACCTCCATCTCGGAGAACGCGGCCAACTTGAAAAATGACTAAATTTTTTTAAAAATCAGTTACTTTCTTGGGAGCAGGATTTCCCTTCACTTCTTTTTTTGCAAATCAGGCACAATCTACTCAACACAGAAGTGGAACAAAAACTTATGACTTCCAAGCATGGCGAAATCCAATTTTTTTCACTTTTTTCGGATTCATTCTTTTTTCTGTCCTTTCCAAGTATTGAGCTCTACTGGATTAGGATACCCGGAATGCTCAGAGTTTATTCGTTGTACTGATCCGTTACATCTTCCCAAGTTCTTTAAAAATATTCCCAAGCTCTGTTTCCGGGTGATCCATTTGACCTCCAAGCAACCGAAGCGGTCGACCTCGAATTTGAGCAAAATTAAAAAAATTTTCCAAAACGTTTCTTTGCTTCCTAACCAGTGGTTCTCATTATCTGGAGAGGTTTAGTGAAGTTTCCAAATTTTATAATAGGAAAAACTTTAGAAACGCGAATTAATCGAGTAAAGTTACTCACAAGGAAAGTCATTTTACTTTGTGGTCAAAATTTCTTAGAAAGGCTGCCAGAATATTCATCGATGTACCAGGAAAATATCCTGAAAGTCTTAACCTGAACAACTCCCTATTTTTCAAGAAATGAGAACAGAGAAACAAAAAATGGCTTCTTTCTGAGGACATGATTGTTTTATTCATGTCCATCTGGTACATTGGGAAATTTCCTGGCTGACTTACAGAAATTTCTCAACCGCAATGTGAAATCAACTTCTTTGTAAAAAAATATCCAACCCTCTTATGAGAATGAAGTTTAGATTTTTCTTACTGTATTGAAATAATTCATTACCAGTCTCGAAAAAGAAAACGTTACTTCCTGCTTTTTCAGAATAAAAGGAACATAAAGTTCTATTTTTTTGCTTCCACAATTTTTTTCAAAAATTCGACCTTAAATCAGGTTCTCCACTTGATTTATTCTCTTCACCTTGTGAAACAATTTTTTAATTTTTGTTTTTCTTCATGAGAAAACTTGTTCAACCTTGGTAATAGGGAAACTTAAACGTTTTTTCAGTGCAAAATCAAAAAAATTAGTTTATCCAGAAAAAGCTTAAAGAAAAAAACTCAAACAATTGGCTTCGACAAACATGATTCTTACTTTTCACGAAATATTAGTCACTAATTTTTCGTAAGTAGTGGCTTTACGTAAGTTAGAACTTTTTTATTAGAAGAAAAAAACTAGGGATTTCAAGATTATTCGGAAAAACAGGGGTATTTCTGATGCTGCGTTTGGTCAAAAAAATTTTACGACAATAAAAATAAGCTTTTTGATGACAGAAAATTCACTAAACCTCTCCAGATAATGAGAACCACTGGTTAGGAAGCAAAGAAACGTTTTGGAAAATTTTTTTAATTTTGCTCAAATTCGAGGTCGACCGCTTCGGTTGCTTGGAGGTCAAATGGATCACCCGGAAACAGAGCTTGGGAATATTTTTAAAGAACTTGGGAAGATGTAACGGATCAGTACAACGAATAAACTCTGAGCATTCCGGGTATCCCAATCCAGTAGAGCTCAATACTTGGAAAGGACAGAAAAAAAGAATGAATCCGAAAAAGTGAAAAATTGGAAAAAAAAATTTCGCCATGCTTGGAAGTCATAAGTTTTTGTTCCACTTCTGTGTTGAGTAGATTGTGCCTGATTTGCAAAAAGAAGTGAAGGGAAATCCTGCTCCCAAGAAAGTAACTGATTTTTAAAAATTTAGTCATTTTCAAGTTGGCCGCGTTCTCCGAGATGGAGGTCAACTGGATCACCCGGATTCAGAGTTTCTAGACATTTTTTTCTCTACTCACAAGACCCTAATGCGTCGATTAAAAAAATAAAAAAATCCAGGCATTCAGGGGGTTCTAGTACTAGTTATGGCTCAAAGACTGCGAAATTCGTCATTTTTCAAAAAAAGCTTTAATTTTTTTCTTTTTGAAAGAAAAATTTTTCCGGGTCAGTTCTATAACTATAAATGTTCATATGGGAACATATTTTGTTTTTAAAAACTGGTTTGGACCAATTTGCTCCACTAGGAAAAAAAGTTTGGTTTCTACGGTGTTTTTTTCTTACAGTAAGCCTGAAAGTGGGCGGAGCCCAATAAAAACCTGGTTCTAAATATTCAAGAGGTTGTTCACTATCTATGATAGAAAGGAGAGCTCTCAGGAACAAAGATGAAATT